>BKCP01005183.1:310492-333297 GCA_008636005.1 Striga asiatica
TTTTATTTTCATAACGCAGCATATATTCCGAAAAGGGTGCAATTTGTGAAGTACAACTACATATCAGGATTTGTTTAATTCTGGAAGAGTTGGGCCTCTTTCTATAATTAAACTAGTAAAAAATTCAAGGGTATTTTCGAACTTGCAGCCATAATAGAAGGGTCGCTCTCTCATGTTTTTCATTTTCTTCCCACCAAACATGGAGTAAAAGTCAAGATGCCCCAATCCTTTTCTCATCAATTTTCCAACCAAACAAAGAAAATTCAAGGGTGTTTTCACCGTACAAATTCAAGTGCTGAACTGTTCAAAATTAGATCTTTTATTTTTCACACATGAATTGAAGTTCATAAAATATTTAAATATTTTTAATTAATGTTCAAAATATTTTTAACTGTTCAAAATTCAAGGGCCTCTTTCTATAAGTTCATCAATTAAGATTTTTTTTTTTCTTGTTCATTTTAAATCAAGAAATATTGGAAACTTTTTTAAACACCCACTTTTATAGAACTGGTTTGGTAATTAGGGTTAATGGATCGTCGAATACTAATAATTGTAGTATGTGTTGATAGCGGATAATTTATAATATAAGCTAAATTAATCAGTTAGATGATTGTATAAGATTGCTTAGTAAATGTTTGGTAGCTGATTTTAGTAATTTAAAATATTGATTTATATGATGAATTTTTGTGAATAATTAAATTATTAACTTAACAAGAATCATTAATTTGAAATAACAAATGTACAATTCCTTCAGTTGCCGACCTTTAAACATACTAAATATAATCTTTATTAAATATATATTACCAATATTTAATTAATTTGTTATAAATTATTTATCTATAATTAATAGTAAAAATACAAGAAACTACTATATATATATATAAATTTCAATCCTATTTGGAGCCTTTTCATTATTATTACGGGAATTTGAGAAAAAAAAAAGTTTAACATTAATTTATTTAAACTTAACATCTCAAGTATAGTATCTGACCATAATAATTCCAATTATTATTACTACTATTATTCAAACCATTAATTTTAGCTGAGAAAGCTTATTTCCAGACGCATCCAGTGTGAATTTGATGGAATTTAGAAAACCCGTGACAGCCTATAATACTATGGCCTCAATTCGCATCTATCCCAACAACAAATGAGTCAACATTCTTTGCCCCTCCTTTTACTCTTCCACTCACAACTAATAACCATTTTCTCATAAACTTTTTCCTTAAACAAAGTCAAGAAAAATATAAATAAAAAAATTTATTTTATTTCACAACAATGCTCTTTGTTGGTTCAGGTAATTAAATAAAAATATAATCTAAAGCAGTAAAAATATAGAATGCAACAAAATAATAACAATAATGTAATTAATCGAATCATAATTGAAGAAATTATCACCAATTTCGAACGGTCCAAAACAAAGTAAAATCTTTTGTGGATCTAAGGTAACAACATTGTTAACACATTTCGGAATAAAACATTGGTAATTAATTAAATGTCACCATAACTAATAATAATCCATAGACCTGAAGCAAAATATGTGTTTTTTCTGAACTTATTCTTTTCCCAATTACACGTTAATTACACAACATGTTGTCTCACGAAGCACATGCTTTGCCTCATCACTCACACTCACACATAAATTAGTGGCTTTTACACATACTTTAGAATTATAAATTTATAATAATATAAAAAACCACTAATAAATGGGGAAAAAATTTAAAAAAAAAATGGTAAATAATAGTAAGGCTCACTCAAGCATTGGCAGCAGATGAGCCCGCGAATTTGGGTGACGTCACCGGAAACAAAGGCAAAAGCCGGGGCTCCGATTCCCTCGGAGTATTCGCCGGCGACGGGTGTAGATAGAACCCCTTTTCCCTAATCGCCTTATCCTCCGCCGCCAAATTAAAGTTCCCGGCGGATCCGACCCGGTTGAACGGGTCGCGCGTGAGGGGAGTGACCGGGCTCAGCGCCAGCGACGGGAAATCGAGGATGCTCGGAGAAAGAATCTCCGGCGCCGCGTGCCGGGGCGAGCCCGCGAGCCCGGAATACAATCCGGGCCTGCCGTTGACCGGCCCGGAAGCCAGCGGGCTGATCTTGAAGTTCTTGAAGCTGTGCCGCCGCTCGTAGAGCTTCGAGTTGCCGGATTTGTGGTCCTTCCGGAGCCCCGTCTTTAGGGGAGGTATCGGGCTTCGGGACGGTTCGGGCCGGGCGGTGGTCTCGGTCGACCCGGTCAGCATTTGGACCACCTGCTTGAAGGACGAGGTATCGGCCTGGACGAAGGTTGTCGGGTACGGGTTGTTCGGGTCGGATCTCGTTATGGGTATGGGCTGCGGCGGCGGCGTGCGGCGGTTCGGGGAGTTTCCGGCGGCGGAGCTGTTGGCGGATGGGTTTTGGTTTTCTTGGAGTGAATTTGAGTTAATCTCCATTGTTGAGACTTCTCTTGGTTCTTGGTGAGAGAGAGAGATTTGGTAGAGAGTTGAATTATTAAGAAGAAAGCATGGGAATATTTAATCAAAGTGCATTTGGGATCTTTTTTGAGTTTTGCATAAATTTTGTTAAAGTTTTCTTTGGTTGGTAAGAAAACGCCTCAGTTGTGTGTTTTATAAGAGTCGAATTCAAAGCCCAGTTGCACGAGTTCGCGTGACGGTTTTTGTGGGGATTTTCTAATTTTTAAATTTTTAATTGAAGTAGGTTAATTAAGTGTTGGGGAATATTTGGATAAAAAATTTGGAGAATAACGTTGTATGACAAAAAAGGTAAATTACATGGCGACTGTTACACTAAACATTTTACTATATTAGTATGTATTTTTATTTAAATATTACTATAATTAGGTTTTACAGCAAGAAAAATTAGTTTTGTAACGATTTAACGGTTTTAATTTTTGTAAGTGGAAGACTTAAAAAATTTCAATATCATTTTAAGGTGAATGAAAAATTAATATTAAGTTGTATTTGTGGAAAATGTATGTTTGAAACAATTGAGTTTAAATAACTCAGATTATTAAATTCGCAAAACATTTTGTTGTTGACAAATGTTAGAATTATCCAAACGATACATGATCTTAAAGTTGCATGCTATAAGTTCAGAAGGGTTCGTTGGGGACGATTGACAAACACAAACGATACCCTCTTTTTATCCAAACGACCCAAAATTATCAACCCCAGAACCGAGCTCAAGACTTAGATGAACCGAGTTCAAAAGTTGATATTGGAGACCCGAGCCGAACGCACTAAGGCGGCGAAAAATATTAAATAATAGCAAATTGTAGCCAAATGATGAAATGATGGGACACTCCTACCAAAAGCCTGTCAACCTACGTGTCATAGCCTTATAGAGTCACGTGTCGCATTAAATGCGTGTCATTTCTATTTAATGTTTGATTGAAGTGCCAAATGACCAGGGTCATCCTTACTATAAATAGTCCTAGGAATCAATTATAAAATAGTTCATAAAATTACTCGAGCTCATTATCGCAATATCGGATCTCATTTTAACTTATTTTCTCGTAAATCTTGTATATTGTTTCGAACTAAAATAGATTAAATACCTTATTGCTAACACTAATCTAGTGTTATTATTTGATCAAATCCGTTGGTCAACATCCTATAATGTAATTTTTCTTATTTTTTGGTTCAAAATTGTATATTAGCTAATAAAAATCTACGGATTTGATTTTACAAAGTAAACAATTTTGAATTCACCTTTTGAGCTTGTGGGCAGGTGAATAATGTATATATATAATTTTAGGTATTCAATTAATGTCTATACCCTAATTTTTTGCTTTATTTTTATTTAATTGTGAAAATAACCGTTACATTTTGCATTACTTTAGTGTAACAATATTTTTGAACATATCTATCATATAATAATTACTAATAATATTAACAGATTATATAACACTCGAAGGTTTATGGGAGTTAGACACTTATAAAAAATAAAATAGATTTTTTTCGCTTCTGAATATTTTTATTTTAAACTAATATAATATTGTTATTTTTATCCAACAAGCTACTTTTTAAATAGCTAATTAGTTTTAATGACGGAGCAAGTCCTTAAAATCGTGTAAACATTTTTATAATAAGGATAATAATTTTTTTAAAAAAAATCAACTAATTTATTGGTCATAATCTCTTACATTTTTAAAAAAAATGAATTATTTATTACATTTTGTATACAATTTATATAGTGACTCATAGATAAATAAATAATTTATATATAATTATATTGTTTATTTTTAATAATGATCAAATCTATAAAATGTGATATTTCATTATTGAACTTATAATTTTAAATAAAATATCCATACATATGTATTATAATACTTTTATTTTTATCTGTGCGTGTACACATGATCGAGTACTAGTGTATGATAAAGATTTATTAGAATATATCACTTTTGAGTTGTCCTACATTGTTTATATAGGGAAAATATACCTAACTTATACTACTTTTTGTCCTATTTTTGTTGCGTTTTTCGTCATTATTTTGTCTTTTTTTTTTCCCCTGTTTTAGGTCTTTTAGTTGGTTTTTGGTCGTTTTTGTAGTTTATTTTGTGTTTTACTCTATTTTGGTCTTCTATGTGTTTTTGTGTGTTTTTCTATTTTTTTTTTCTTCTTGTTTTTGGTGTGCAGGCTGGAAGCCCTGTGAGGAAGAGATTTTGTCCGAAAATTGAACGGGCAATCATGGTTGCATAGACAGGTTTGTTGGCGATATATAGGAAGAAGCGGAGCTCAATTTCGAGCTTGGACGAGTCCAAACGGGCCCAAAACGCAAAGTCCACGAAGCACGTCTTTGGTGAGCTGGTCATAAGCTTTGAGAGAATTGGACTTCAAGAATAATTTGGCCATTCAAGCATCATTGAATAGAGGGTTCGTTAGCGATGCGTAGGAAAAAACGGAACTCAATTTTGAGTTCGGACGAGCCCAAACGAACCCGAGAAGCAATGTCCAGCAGGCTGCCAGAGCCTTGCTAAGGCACACAGGATAGCGGCGCTACACGGTACTGGCTCGAACGGCTAAGGTACCTTAGCGGCGCTAACCCCCCTTAGCGGCGCTAAGGCCCCCTGCAAGTCCCAGAATGGTATAAGAACCACAAAAACTCATTTTCTTCTCCATTCTTTCACCATCAGCTCGAAGGGGGAGGAACCATAGGTCTGAAAATCACCTCCCCCCTTCATTTTTCTCCTTCTTCTTCCTCTTCTCCTTCCTCTCATTCCTCCTCTTCTGCTTCTTCTTCTTCTTCGCTTTTCCTCTTCTCTTCATCTTTCTTTTCCAATTTTCTTCTTCTTTTTATTAGTATTCAAGGATTAAGCTTGTAATTCAAATTCAACACTTGGAATTGCGATTTATTGTAAGTTCTTCTCTTTATTTTTAATTCATGAATAATGGTTGAATTGAGAGAGATGATGGATTGTGTTGTATTGATATTACTTAGCTAATTCTTATTGCTACGGATAGGGGATGATTGTTCTCGTTTAACGTGTATTTGTCGGGCTTGAATTGTTCGTTCTTGTACGTTTGTTTGATTACGAATTGATGAAATCTTGTTTGATTGATTGATATTATCGAATAGTGACACTTCGATCTTGCAATTGGAAACAATTGAATGTTGATTAGTCGAGTTAGGGTTTTGTTGATTCCATATGATTAGTCGATTAACTCTCTTCTAATTTAATTAGCGACTTTTAGAACCGAAAGAAAAGAAGTCGTAGACTTAGGCTCGCATGAGGTAGATGATTTCGTAATTGAATAGTCAATAGGTTTTGGATTGAAATACGTGCTTGTCGATGACTCGTCCCTTGTTACGAATAGTTATTGGGATTGGGATAATTGGCCTGTGTCGTATGCTCAAGTTTGTTCGCCTATGTTCAATCCCTTGTTACGAAGAGTTATTGGGAGCGAACCGCTAGATGCTTAAGCGAGAGCGTCAATCTAGAATAGAATGATTAATGTCCTAGTGTGCAAATAGAACTTGAATTAATTATCCCCGACTCCCTAGCTTCTTTATCGTTGTTTTGTTTATATTTTTAGGTAGATTATTGTTTATTTTATTTCTTAGTTAATAATTATTCAACCCCCCTTATTTGATTAGAGTGTTTAGAATTTTATTTTCTTTTTGTGTGAAATCAATACCGAAGCTAAATTCCGAACTGCCTTCCTTGTGAGATCGACCCGGAGAACGAATCCTTCGATTCGGTACTCGGTAAAAATAACAATTTGTACACAACAAATTTGGCGCCGTTGCCGGGGAAGGCAAGTAGGATATTTAGTTTTAGTGTTGATCTTATTTTCTGTGTTTCTCTTTATTTTTGTATTTTTAGAGTTTTTGTTCTTTCTTTGCATCTTTGTTTTCTCTTTTGTTTTTGTTTTTGTTTTTGTTTTCTTCTCTTTTTCGTGGCTACGTGTGGTTGTTCTGTTATGGTGTGTAGGTAATATGAACTTCAATCACGTGTACTCCTCTCTGCACTACCCCTCTTGGAACAATGAGCCGAGCTATTCCGCCGGGTACCACACCCAATCTTATCCGTACTCTTCTGAGCAGTGCTAGCACTATTTTCCGGTTGAGCAAACTTATGAGTCCCACGAGTTTAACGAGAAGCTCGACCAGATTCTTGATTTCATAGAGTCCAAATCAGCTCGAGAAGAAGAGGCCACCTACAATGCCAAACTTGATCTCATCCTAGATCGATTGATGGCCCTAGTAAAACGACAGGAGAAGATTGAGCTCAGATGTGCCCGTTTGAGCGAGCAAGTGGAGAATCTGGCAAGGTGCATCGACTCTATCGAGTCCCAGGCCGATGATCCCAAGGTTGTGGACCCCTGCCCAGCACCCTTGCACTTCAATGAGCTCGGGGATGACTCTTCGGGGTACAATGTGAAGCTTGACCTCATCCTCGAATGGATGAAGGCCCGAGCAAACCGAGAAGGAGAGATTGAGCTCCGGTGTACTCGATTGAGTGCTCAAATGGAAAATCTAACAGCACGTCTCGACTCTATCGAGTCAAAAGTCTACAACTCTCATTTTATGATTGGTGCCCAAACGTGTTTTCCGATGCACATGTGTGAGACCGAAGAGGAAGATGATGCTCTCCAGTGGGACGATGATGTTTCGGAGGAGGAGATTCATGGACTTGATCATGTCACCATTTCTCGGGTCCCTCCTCCTGCTACCGAGATGGAGCATTCACCTTCGGAGCCATCACACTGTGCTACCAAGTGGGCCAGATTTAGCTCGACTTATTCCACGGATGTGCTCGTTATCCCTGAGGTTGATGACAGAGCTAGGGTGGGAAAAGCTCTATGTCAACTACTGGGGATTGCTCGTGCCCACGCCTGGTTCCTCCAGAATACAGCCACCCGGATCCACCGTGCCAGCCTTCTCGCCAAACTTCCCATACTGCCGCTTCTCAAAAATACGAAGGCGTGGCACGACCGTCACTTCTTTCTGGATCCTGGTTGATACATACGCAGGTTTTGTCAAGCTAACGACGTTAAACAAGCGCTTCTTGGGAGGCAACCCAAGTGATTTATTGCTTTATTAGATATTTTCCTTTATGCTTTTTAGTTTTATCTTTGAATAATGGAAGTTTTTGAGTTCTGTGTTTTTCTTGGCGGGTACTAGTCGCGAGCTCGAGCAGGAGAATTGAGTTAAATGCTGAGTGTCGAGGTTTTGGGCTAAGCATAGGCGTTCGGCTTGCACACGGATGCTTATTCTCCTCGAGGCATCCACGGTTTGCACGCCTTTTTCTTTTTCTTTTTTATCTTTTTGAGTTTGCTTTCTCCTTCTGTCCATTCTTTTGAGTCTTGTGTTCTTGCAGTAGTTGCTAGTATTGGTTCGCTATATGAAAGTGCTAGGTCCTTTATTTGACTTCCTGTTTCGTGTTGAAGCAATGAGGACATTGCCTCATTTTAAGTGTTGGGGAGTTTATTTGAATTTTGCATGCTTATATGGTCGTCCGGTCTAGTCTTAGGTTCTTGTGTTGTTGAGCATGTGGTATTAGTGAATTATAAGATTTGTTGATGAATGTTTGATGAAATGGGAAGTTGTGATGATGGTTGTGTTGATCATTGCCTCGATATTTGTTTGATTGCCTTGAGTGACATTTATTTACCTTGTGAGGTTTTGATCCTTACTCTTCTTTCTTGTGAGATATTGGTCATATTCTTGAATGATTAGAACTTGCCTTGAGTTTGATTGGAAGGAGTCGATTAGAGTTTAAAATTGCGAAAGTGATTGAGGCGTTTTGTTGTTAGCTCATTTTTGCTTTGTTCTTTGGTTCTTCACGTTATTTTCCCTAGTATCCCGTTTGAGCCTTGAGCCGTTTCTTGTCAGCCATAATAGCGGCGCTACACGGTACTGGCTCGAACGGCTAAGGTACCTTAGCTGCGCTAACCCCCCTTAGCGGCGCTAAGGCCCCCTGCAAGTCCCAGAATGGTATAAAAACCCCACAAACTCGTTTTCTTCTCCATTCTTTCACCATCAGCTCGAAGGGGGAGGAACCCTAGGTCCGAAAATTACCTCTCCCCTTCATTTTTCTCCTTCTTCCTCTTCTCCTTCCTCTCATTCCTTCTCTTCTTCTTCTTCTTCGTTTTTCCTCTTATCTTCATCTTTCTTTTCCAATTTTCTTCTTCTTTTTATTAGTATTCAAGGATTAAGCTTGTAATCAAATTCAACACTTGGAATTGCGATTTATTGTAAGTTCTTTTCATTATTTTTAATTCATGAATAATGGTTGAATTGAGAGAGATGATGGATTGTGTTGAATTGATATTACTTAGCTAATTCTTATTGCTACGGATAGGGGATGATTGTTCTTGTTTAACGTGTATTTGTCGGGCTTGAATTGTTCGTTCTTGTGCGGTTGATTTGATTACGAATTGATGAAATCTTGTTTGATTGATTGATATAATCGAAGAGTGACACTTCGATCTTGCAATTGGAAACAATTGAATGTTGATTAGTCGAGTTAGGGTTTTGTTGATTCTATATGATTAGTCGATTAACTCTCTTCTAATTTAATTAGCGACCTTGAGAACCGAAAGGGGAGAAGTCATAGACTTAAGCTCGCACGAGGTAGATAATTTCGTAATTGAATAGTCTATAGGTTTTGGATTGAAATACGTGCTTGTCGATGACTCGTCCCTTGTTACGAATAGTTATTGGGATTGGGATAATTGGCCTGTGTTGTATGCTCAAGTTTGTTTGTCTATGTTCAATCCCTTGTTACGAAGAGTTATTGGGAGCGAACCGCTAGATGTTTAAGCGAGAGCGTCAATGTAGAATAGAATGATTAATGTCCTGGTGTACAAATAGAACTTGAATTAATTATCCCCGACTCCCTAGCTTCTTTATCGTTGTTTTGTTTTTATTTTTAGGTAGATTATTGTTTATTTTATTTCTTAGTTAATAATTATTCAACCCCCCTTATTTGATTAGAGTGTTTAGGATTTTATTTTCTTTTTGTGTGAAATCAATACCGAAGCTAAATTCCGAACCGCCTTCCTTGTGAGATCGACCAGGGGAACGAATCCTTCGATTCGGTACTCGGTAAAAATAACAATTTGTACACAACACTACTTCTCATTTCATCAATTGGTTTTGGGATGAAACCTCACTTGGGCTTCATCTGGGCTTTCCCTGTCATGGTGTCGTTTCTTACATGTATCAGATCAGATTCTACGTGGGACCGTGCGATGACGTACCCATCACCCAGTCCTAGTTGGGTTTGGGCCTCGTATGAAGGACTCACAAGTGAGGGAGCGTGTTAGTATATTACTTATGAGTTAGGCCTCGTATGAAGGACTCACAAGTGATAAGGAGTGTTAGAATATCACTTATGAGTTGGGTCTCGTATGAAGGACTCACAAGTTATGGAGCGTGTTAGGATATCACTTGTGAGTTGTTCCACATCGTTTATATAGGAAAAATGAGTCTAAATTATAAGTCTAGTGGGCTTTAGTTTTGGGATTAAACCTTGTCATCTGAGCTTTCCTTGTCATGGTGCGCTTTACGTTCGTGGGACTACAACCGTCACCCACGTTTCTTACATGATTGATTGATATTATTTATCTATATTGATAATAGTTAACAAATATAAACTGAATTAGTTGAAAAGTGAATTTTGAGTTAAAAATTTGTAGCATTACAACTTCCAAAAAAAAAGACAATTAAAAAAAAAAAAATCATTTCCAATCGCATTCTAAGATTGTGGTTTTACTCTATTCTTCCAGAGTGGAACTAGAAGCCCGATTAAATGGGACCAATTGAATTTTAATTACTACTTGAATGTAAAACTAGAAGCCCGTTTTAAGTTTTAAATAGTTTGTCAAGTTTTGGTTTCTCCATGTATGTGATTTATGTACTTTAAACAGATAAATGAATGCATATTTGAAAATAAGATAAATTTCTTCTCTTTAATTTGTGTATATAAAGTAACAGTTTTGCTATGGAGTCATTAGATGGTTGGACTTATGAAGTCATCCACACTTATTCACCAATAGTGTATTGACACGTGTTATGCAATAAATACAATTTAGATAAGTGTCAATACATTAAATAGTGGATGGCTCCATAAAATTTTTGTATAAATTCAAAGTATTAGTCTTTTTATCAATCCTAATCTACTCTTGAAATAAAATTTCACTGGTATTTAATTTAGGTATATTATGTAATTCACATTATTACTTTATAAATCACTCCTAAGCTGACCTTGAATAAATTTCACGGGTTAATCCGTTCCGAGTCAGCCCTAAGCCCATCATAATCATAACTTCAATGTTTCAATGAGACACCATTATAACAAAATAAAAAAAGCATATAAGTTCTTTTATTTATTACATTTAACGTGCATTCTATAAGTCTGATCGCAAACCGCGTCCTTCGAATTTTTCAACTCGTTTTAATAATCTAATNAAAATTGTATAATATAAAAAAAAAGCAGGAAAAATAAGCCCACGCGCTTCAGGGGCAAGTAAGATAATTAATTATATACTGATGTAAAATGGAAATTTCGTGAGGCAAATGAAAAGAGAAAAAAATGTCAACGAGTTTCTCAATACTTGGGATTTTGACTTGAATGGTCCTCTCAAATTCAATGCTGACCATTTGATTTCACTTTAATTAATGGTGAGATTAGTAGTAGTAAATGGCGATCTAATCAATGATTTCGTTTTTCCTTTTTATCTCTTTTTTACACAAACCCTTCATGTTCTTTTTGCTATTTTTCTATGCTTTTATAAACTCTATTAATTCAAACTCGTCGTTCTTAAACTCTTAATAATGGTTAAATTTAATTTAACCTTGCTGATTATAGTAATTAATCATTGCCATTTGTGTAGGAAGAAGAGTTAAATTAACAAGTACCAACTCAACACGAAATTCCGTATACGAAAATTTTAATTCACCGAGTTTATTGTTAGTCAGAGCTGATTTTGATAATGCTCATTTTGAAAAATGAATCATTAGTTTGACCGTCGTTGATAGTTTGGCACGTAAAATAATACATAGGTGTTCGAATTTATCAAAAATTGCATATTATTAGTTATTAGTTAACAAATTTTAAAAAAATTAAAAGATCTTATTTATTGAATAAAATTAAAGTAGAAAAAAAAGTAAAATTCTTTAGGGATTTTTACTTATTATTTATTTTAAATCTAATTCTAACTTTCAATTAAGAAAAATTGAAAAGAATCATTAGTTAATCCCGGAAATGAAACCGATTTTCCTACCAATAAACTGATTTTTTTATCAAACAAATTGACCCGATTTTTTTTAAAACCAAATAAGAAAAATCATCAATTTTTCCTAAGCATGCAACCAAATTTTCCTAACATTGCACCAATTTTTGTACCAAACAAATTGAATTGAAAATAATTCTAATAAAAAAATTAAAATAAATTGTTAATGTTTATGCAACTGTCTCTTTCTTAAAGAAAATGATATGAACTTATCCAAAAAAAAAATGATATGAACTTACCAAAATCTCGGTAAACCATGGTTAAGAAAAAACATAAGAATCCAAAAAAATCGATACATATAAATTTTGAAAAGTTGCACATAAGTTTTCCTAAATAATTGGATAAGGTAACTTTAAATATCAATGATGAACCGCTTTTGTTACCAAAAAATGTGGACACAATTTTGAATATACATCCCGTCCAAATATCAGTTTTATTTTAAAATAAAGTGTCTTTATCCAATTTACACAATTTTTTGAAAGAAAAATTATTCAATAAGATTGGAAGAATTGATTAAGAATTATACAACTATTCATAAATAATTGACACATTTTTTGCATAAGAATCTCCAAATTTGTTACCAAAAAAATATGATTTAAATTTTGGTAAAAAAATAAAATATGATACGAAAAATATGGGATTTAAATTTTCTCATAAGAATCTCCAAGTTTGTTACCAAAAAAATAGGATTTAGATTTCGTTACTAAAGATTCACACGTGTTTTTTTGAACTTTCCATTAATAGTAAGTCAAATATTATATTTATTTGGTCAAACTTTCTATTAATGTATTTTTGCAACCTCTTTATATATATATATATATATATATATATATATAGACATAGATATAGATATAGATTGTTAAAAACCACATATATTAGGCATACATTTGATTAATTCAACTCTCTTGTGATAATTTACTAGTACAACACTTTTGAATTACACATAGTACTACTTACNTCTCTCTCTCTCTCTCTCTCTCTCACACACACACACACACACACACACACGCACACAATGGAGACGCACACACATTCATACACGGCGGAGCACCGCTGCCGACCCTTCACTGACGCCATACATACTTCCTCAGCTACATGGCCGTCACGGGGCGGAGATTGCCGGCGATTCTGACCGAAGGAGGACCGCCGTCCGATGCCGCCGGAGTCCACCAATGTGACGGGGAAGCCAATCGGCGAGAAGCCAACCACCTAGAAACTCCCTCCTTAGCGCCGCCCATTGCCGCCTATCACCACCATAGCGCCGCCCGTCTGAAACTCCGACCATCTCCGCACTTTCGGAATTTAGATCGAACCTCCCCAGCTCCGCCATCTGCCCACCCGTCGCCGTTCAAAATTTCAACCACCTTCTCCCAGCCGCACCTCCGCCCATCTCCGTCCATTCGAAGAATCAGCCGCACCTTCGCCGTTCAAAGGTTCAGCCGCACCTCCGCCCATCTCTGTCCGTTCCAAAGTACGGCCGCCACCTCTGCCCGTTCAGAGTGCCACAATCGACGGCGTTCAACAGCCAGTTTGCCGTCCATTGACACAGCGTCCGAGCTCCCGGCCGACGACGGCAATTTGTTCATGTAAAATCAATTAGATTGTGGGGTTTTATTTTGAGAATTTGATAACTCTTAGGGACTTACTTGTAATTTAAAGATTTTGATTAAATTTCAATTAAGTTCATGGGCCAAATCTATAATTTATAAAAAGTTATAAAAACATTATCTTTTAAATGGATCTATCTTTCTATTCATAACAATTACTAAAAAAAATAGATTGAGATACAGGAAAGGAATTAGCGGTTTTTTATACATATATATTAAAATGTTAAATAAAATTATTAAATAAAAGTAATATAAAATATTTTAATAATATAAAAAATATAATATATTAAATAAAACTTTTAGAGTATTAAATAACAAAAATAATGATAAAAAATATTACAATAACAAGTATAATTTTATAATAATAACTAATATATTATTTCAATTATTTAGATAGTTTTATGTACAATTATATCTACTAAATCTAGTTTCAAAAACATATACTTTATGTTCATATTAATTATTGCACTTTATATATCAACATGTTGCACTATATAAAACATCACGTTGCAATTTATAGAACAATACATTGCACTTTATCAACACGCTCCAAAATTACAGTAGTACACTCTATATATCAAAATTTTGCACTTTATAAAACAACATGTTGTACTTTATAGAACAACACGTTGCACTTTATTAACACGCTCTAAAATTACAGTAGTAAACTCTATACATCATCATGTTGCACTTTATAAAACAACACATTGCACTTTAGAAAATAATATGTTGCACTTTATCAGGACTATTACATTGCACATAAATATCGAAACCATCCGAAATCAAAAATTTTCAACCAAAAATTATAAAAATAATAAATAGCATTATTAACATAAATATAATTTTAATATAATAAGATAATTCCATTAAACAAAACCGAATAAAGCAAATAATTATGGTCATTTTACGAAAGATCGGTTGGTTCAACTGCACAATACAGACCGACACAATGCACCAAAGTGATGTAGGAATTGCACCTTAATAATTTTTAGATTGCACCGTATATTTCGTTTACACATATACTATTTTTTTTAATTAAAAATAATATAAAAAGTAAAAAAAAAATATATGTACTTTATTTTCTGAAAAATATATTATTATTATTATTATTATTTATAAATTAGATAATGCACTTTATATTACGGAATGTCGCACTTTACAAAACAATACGTTGTATTTTATCACATTATCTATCTAAAAAACACAAACATGCTAATCGTATAAAAAATAATACGTTGCACTTTATACAGTAATACGATGCACTTTATAATACAACATGTTGCACCGTATACAATAATACGTTGCAATATAGCGATCGAAATAGTCAAAACTAAAATTCTCAATTAATTACAAATATTACCCATGAACTTAATTATAATAAACTAAAAATTTTTACAATTGCAGCTAGACCCTTGTATGATATCAAATTTTCAATACAACAACCTCAATTACACCAACATTTTCCGGCCGCTGCCCTGGCCCCTACCGTTCGAGCCGCCGCCGCCGGCAACTGAGAACCGCCCTGTCGCCGGATGACACGTCATCACTTTGCCGCTCCGGTAGTACAACAATGGAAGAATTGCAGAAGTCCCGTCGGCTACTTATCCTCGGCGGACATTCTCGAATTGTGGCAACCTGATGGCGTCCGGTGGATCGACAGCGGACTTAGCTGCCTGATGCGACTGAACGTGGGAGACGGCGGATCTGTGTCGGGCTGTTGAGGACCGGCTGAGACGCCATCACCGGCGGATCTGTGAAATGCTGTTGGGGCCCGATCGTGGTGGAGACGACGTCTCCGGCGGATCTGTGCCGTGATGTTGGGGACCTGGCGGCGAGACGACGAGGGCCAGTGACGGCGGTGGAAATCCGGCGCGACTTTCCGACGAGAGGTTGCATTAGTAACAGAGAGATGGGGAACGATGTGGTTTTCTCCGGCGGAGGTCAGTGATGTTGAGAGGTTAATCGGTTGCGGTCGCGGCGGAAATTGTGGCGGCGGTCCGGCGACTGAGTGTGTGTGTGTGTGTGTGTTTGGGGAAGATGATGAGGGAGGGGGTAGGTCACGGTAGGTGGGATGACATGATTTATGTGGT
Source organism: Striga asiatica (assembly GCA_008636005.1). Taxonomy (NCBI): domain Eukaryota; kingdom Viridiplantae; phylum Streptophyta; class Magnoliopsida; order Lamiales; family Orobanchaceae; genus Striga; species Striga asiatica. Next base: position 325,931 of record BKCP01005183.1, read on the forward strand.
GTTATAAATTTGTGTAGTGGTAGGTCCCACTAGTTAGTTGTTTTGAATTTAATGTCCATACTATCCTTAATTATTGGTCAAATACATATATTTAACCACAATATGATCCAATAATTACCAGATTGACATTAATGATTGACCAAGTTTGACTTCATCATAACCATTGATATGCTTGATCACATGGTCCAAACTTATTCTCATTTCTCGCATTAAGAGTCATTCTCATATGATCCCTTCTCTATATATATATATTTATATATATATATATATATATATTACGTGAGTTCTTAATAGTAGTATGAGATGATAGAAAACAAATTCTACTGTATGATATGTGTGTGGTCTTCGTGTGGCCTCTTTACAGAAACTAAAAAACTCTTAACCAATTTGATTTTTGCTGACCCTTACTGATTAGGAGTTTGGACAATCATTCGTTCACTCATCCTCGCCTTTAAGGTATTTTTAACTGTCGCAGTTGAGATGAATAATTCCTAAAGTAATACTTATTAGTTTACCCTTTGAATTACGTACCAACCAACTAAAACAAAATATTATTATAATTGTTGCTCATAAAAGAAGCAATTGCACGGACTGAACAAAGAAGGATAAAAAGAATCGTGTTGGGAAAAACTTTTTCCGTTTAAGTTGATCCGATGAGGGCTGAATCTCTTATCACATTTTTCCGCCTTAGTGACATGAAGTAACCACTAAAAACACTGAGGCTAATTAGCAATAGAATTTTGCTATGGAATGGAATTTCCTTCATTAGTTTTCGCACTATACAGGATCCAAAAATTAAGAGTAAATTGCGTTAAAAATTTAAGAAATTCAAATTCATAAAAATTATATAATTATTTTTTAAAAATATTTACTGAAATTGTGTTTGACGAGTTTTTGTAGAGTAAAGTTATCAATAATAGAATCTACATTTATGCTATTAGTAAATTCCCTTTCGATGAGGAGCATCAAACGATTTTTGAGAAAATCATTCCCAATATTATTACAAAGTATTCGTTCCACAAGCTTCATGGCCGAAAATGCTATTCGGTTGTACCAATAGAAAATGGTAACGTCAGAACAAGCTGGATCAATCTAGTTAACATAATATAAACTTTCGATCAACCACTCTTTGTCAATTTATGGCACAATTCAACGAGTCATGTGGATGTCTGAAAGTTCTTCAACAAATCATGCTTATAATGAATTAACTCATAATTCAAAGTTACAATATCTTGAGCTGTAAAATCTTCCGCATAAAACTTTCTCTTGAACTTCAAAATATCATCACAACTAAATTATTCAAAAGAATATTTAGAATGTAAAGCCACAGTGCGGGAAAGAAGTTCGACTCCATAAAACTGAAATCAATTGTTTCATTAAAGACGTCAAAGTAGTATTGATGCTCAATTGTTTACGTCCGTGAGAACAACCAACTATATAAAATCATCTAAGTTCGAAACATCAAAACCATTTGTCGAGAACATCCTCAAGAAATGCCTCCCAACCAGATTCTCTCAAATCTTAGAGAATATTTTTTGTGGTAGTCACAAATATGATAGTTGTCACTATATCTTCAGTTTTTCTTCATATACTCCCGGTTTAATTGGTATAATATTTTTTATGGAGTAAAATTCATCAATAATAGAATCTATATTTATGCTATTAGTAAACTCCATTTCGATGAAGAGCAACAAACGATTTTTGAGAATATCATTACCAATATTATTACAAAGTGTTCTTTTCACATGCTTCATGGCCAAACATAGAAGCACACTTAGGCAAAGAAATAGTGATATTAACAACAATATCCAATTGAAAAATGAACTCCCAAATAATACTAGCGATCTTTGTAAACCAATGTTAATTGTAAACGATGTGCAAAACAATGAATGTAATATGAATATGGTGGTAATCTTTGAGAAATAAGGCTTGAAGCCAATTCCAAGAACCACGCATATTACTAGCACCATCATATCCATGTCCTCTCATTCTGTTAACATGGGGATCATGGCTACAAAGAACAACGCAAATTTTTAAAAGTGATATCAATAACACTTTTAGTTGTAATGAAGCGTTTACTCAATGTTCCACTATCATTGAAAAACCTTAAAATAAGGTGGATCCAATAGGACACTTTATAGATCAATGACTCATATTAACCAATAGAAATTTACATTATTTATATAAATAAAAAATAATAATTATTAATATATTTAAATTAATTATGTAATAAAAATAAATTAATTGACCTACGTTGACCGCCGACGGCAACCGTTGACCACCGGCCAACAGTCAGCGGTCAAACCAGTATAATTAATTGATATAATATTTTTTATTTTTAATTATAATTAATGTAATACATAATATATATTTAGTTCATTTAAAACGCATATTAGTTCATGCATTGTGCATATTTAGTTCATGAACAATGCATATTTAGTGAAGAGAGAGAGAGAGTAGGAACTATAGGCTTCGAACAACAACCCTTTTTTTCCCTCTTTCGGAAATAAGAAGACAGAAAACCTAAATCGCCGATTCATTGCCTTCCCACAGCAAGGTCTTCGGGCCACCACGATGTTGGGCTTCGCCGAACTGTACGGCCAGCTTTCTGAGACACGTCGATTGTGGCGGCTTTCTGTTCTTCGGGTGAGGCGGCGGAGCTCAGCCTTGGTTTTCGCCTTTTTCCCGGTGCCAAGGTGGGTCTCACTCCGGTGGCTCTTCGACGTCTAGGCGGTGGCGGGCTTCTGACGAGGTTGAGAGACTTGGTTGTGGCTCCAATCATCCCTTCGATGGCGGTCGGGGCTGAGATCTGTGCGGTTCCACTCTCTTCTTTTCTCCCGCTCTTCTCTTCCATTGGTGCCGTTTGGATGTTTTTGGCGGAGATGGCTTGGGTCTGGTCGTGTGGCCTTGATCCGAGTCGTCGGTAGTTGGGAAGTGGAGTTTTGTTGTGATTCTCCGGTTGCGGGTTGTTGGGTGGTCTACTCGGGTGAGGGGTCGGGTCCTTTTGTCTCAGATCTGGTTAGGCTACGTTTCTGCAGTTTCTGGTTTTGTGGCTTGGACCAAGTCTCTGGCCGTGGGTGGTCGCTTGGGGGTATCGGCATCGTAGGTGTTCTTTTTGGTTTCGCTGTTGTGGGAATGGCTCTCGTTTATTTTGTTTTGTGTTTTTTAGTTGTGTTTGTGTTTTGAGCGTGTTTTTGTTTTGTAGATTGTGTTTTGTTTTCTTCTCTTCTAGAGAAATGTGTTATTCCCATGTGAGGTGTAGTGTTATTATCCTTTGGGGAGTTTTTGTATTCTCCTGTGCGGAGTTTTTATTTTTCTTTTTAGTCTTGCATTGTGGTTTCTAGGATGCCTAGTGTAGTCCTCCCATTCCAGCTATTCAGTCGGCTGTAATTATGTGTTTTAGTTTAATTAATCTATCAATTCAAAAAAAAAAAATAAAAAAAATGCATATTTAGTTGATACTTAGTAGCAGTTAGGCTCCAGGATATTGGTGTCAATTGCATATTTTGACTACACATTTAGTTGGTACAAAATGCACATTTAGTTCATACGTAATGTATATTTAGTTCATGCACAATGCATACTTAGTTGATATTATTGTTGCACATTTAGTTCATAAAAAATGCATATTTTGTTTATACCAAATATATATTCGTATCAATTGCATATATTTCGAGTGCACATTTACGTCATAAATAATGCGCATTTGGCTCATAAAGAAATGCATATTTAATATACATATTTAGTTCATATCAACTCTATATTTCGAGTATGCATTTACTTTATACACAATACACATTTAGTTTACACATAATGCATGATACAGTAAACGGTCAATGTTGGAAGTCAGAAGCCATCACCAGAAGTCAACGGTCAACGTTGTAAGTCAACAGTCAACGATCAAAATGGTGAAATTAAAATTTAAATAATTAAAAAATAAAAATAAAAGATTAAATTTTGATCACACATTTTTTTTTTTCTCTCCCGTAAAATCCCCTCTTCTCAGCTCGAAACCCTAGCCTCGTCGCCGGTGATTTGTCCCCTCTCAGCTGCCATCCGACAAGCCGGTGGATTGGTCTCCGCCGCGCGTCCACGCCTCTATGGGCAACACTCTACCTTCGTCTCGCTAACTGTCGGGTGAGGATGGTGGTCCTAGGCGGATTTCGTAGATCTGTGCCTGCCGATCGCCGGAGCTTCCTGGTAGTGAGGTGGGTGGAGGGTTGTACCAGAGGATGGATGCGGCTCACGTTGCTTGCGGCTCCTTTGTCTGAATGTCTCCCATTTCCATCAATTCCGACGGGCTTGCTTCCGGATCTGTCCACTTCTCTGTTCACCGGTGCTCTGGTGCGGCAGCGGGTGGGCGGGGTTTGGACTTCGGTGATTGGGATGAGAGCTCGGGGTTAGGCTTTGGTCGGGGCGTCTCTTCTCGCCGAGCTTGGAGGTCAAACCGGCTGTGGATTTTTGGGCTCTATCGGATTGTGGGTCGGGGTTTGTACTTTCGGGCTAGGTGGATTGGTTGTCGTTTCGGGCTGGGTTCGTCCCTTCGGGCTGGGTTCATGCTGCAGAGCGTTGACGCCATTCTCTCATTTCCTCTTATTTCTCTGTTCCAGAGCTTGTGAGAGGCCGACCGTTTCCGGATTTGGCTAGTGGTGTTAGGCAGGTTCGGGATGGTGTTGAATTGTCTAGTGGTGTTAGACGGTTGGGGGGTGATTGTGGTTTCTTGCGGTCGGGATGCGAGTCGGTTCTTTCGGACTGTTATGAGGCTTGGGTCATCGTCTTGCTAGGCTTTCTACAGTGGCGGGCGTGGTATCTGAGCTTCGGAGCTCTCCTCGGAAGCAGCTTTGTCTACTGTATTGTTAGGATGTTTCTGCTGAGGGAGGCATTGTTTTTTAGATAGTAGTTCTTTGTTTTGTGTCAGTTCATGTGTTTTTGGTCTGGGTGTTTGCCTGTGTATCCATGTCCTGTGTTTTTGGTTTGGGCCGTTGGCCCCTGTGAGCTCGAGTGTCAACTTTATTACCCTGTTTAGGCCCGACACTCGGGTAGTTCCCTGTTGGGGCCTTTATGTCGTTTGTTTTTTTTGTGTTTTGTAGTCTTTTTTGAGTATTACCCCGTTAGGGTCGGTTCTAGGCGGTCTTTTGACCTGTCCTCCCACTTTTTCAGCTATTGGCTGCTTGTATTCCGCTGTTGGTTGTTTGTAATCAGCTGGTGGCTACTCTTTGCACTCTTGTGCGTTTTATAAAATATCTCTATCATTCCGTGAAAAAAAGATCACACATTTTGTTTCCTATTGAATGGCTAGGATTGAAACTCGCATTCTCATTTTAAATAAGGGACTGATCATTTGATCCGATATGGCCTCGTTTACTAGAGATGTTGGGATTGAACAAATTAATGCCTCTAATTTGCGACATCAGATTTTGGATACAAATTGTCCCATCTTTACCAAAGTGGATAAAAATCTATGATAAATACATAAAATTACTGATTTATTTAATTAAATTAATATTTTTTAAATTAATATTTTTATAAGTTAAATATATTGTTTTAAATTAAATAAAAATATTTTATACATCACAATATTTTTTAAATTAAATAAAGTAATTAAATTAATATTTGATCGATTAAATAATATTAATTTAAATTAAATAAAATTATTTTAGATTAAATAAAATTATTTAAATTCACATTTTAAAAATTAAATAATATTATTTTAAATTAAATTAAATTATTTTATATTAAATAATATTTTTTCAATTAAATATTTATATTAATATTTTATAGATTAAATAATATTATTTTAAATTTAATAAAAGTGTTTTAAATTAAATAAAATTATTTAAATTAATATTTTATGGATTAAATAATATTATTTTAAATTAAAATAAATTATTTTATATTAAAAAATATTTTTTATATTATATAAAATTATTTAAATTAATATTTTATGGATTAAATAATATTATTTTAATTTAAATGAATTATTTATATTAAAAATTAATTTTTAAATTAAAAAATTATTTAAATCAATATTTTATAGATTAAATAATATTATTTTACATTAAGTAAAAATATTTTAGATTAAATAATATTGTTTTAAATTAAATAAAATTATCTTAAAATAATTTTATCACACCATAATGACTGGATTCTTTTATCCTGCCAACAAGGATACACGCGTGCGTCAACTCATGCCACGTCATCTGTATCCTTATCCTAATTCAATTTAGTAACAGTGGGATAAGGTTGGTTAACCAACCTTATCCCATCCTATCAAGGCTAGTAAACGAGGCTTTTATGTTATTCTTAATTTAAGATTCACTTTTTTAGTTAGTTTTGTAAGGCTCCACTCACTTTGGTTTTTTATATAAATATGTGAACCAATTAACTTTATTTTATGATGTCGTTATATGAACAAAATATTTTTTTTTTTGTTTTTATTTTTATAATTTATATTTTACATACTTATAACAAAATATAATAAATATCTTTCGTAAAATTACCTTAATAAGAAAATATAGCTATACNTCACTTCTTTTTTTTTTTTTTAAATAATCATTATTAAACCTTTACAAAAATGTAATTTGTTAGATTCATTTTCTTATTAAGCTAAATTTTAATAAAAAAAATTAGTATTTTTATTATAGGTATTTAAAATATTTAAAAAAATAAATAAAAAATAATAATATTTTTGTTCATATAATTATATCATAAAATAAAATTAATTGTTTCACATATTTATATCAAAAAGTAAAGTTAGTTGGACCTTACAATGAAAAGTTAACTAAAACAGTGAAACTTAAATTGAGAATAACCTAAAATGTATATCTTTCTTTTATTGAAACAGAATAAAATTGAGAACTTAAATTGATACAATTCCAAAAGGTTGGACTTTGTAATAGAATTTTCCTTATAGTAGACGAAAAATAGACAAAACATATAAATAATAGGAAAACACATAAACTAGTAAAAACAACTTAATGGACTGAAAAATCTATAAAACGAGCTGAGATGAACTCAAATGAAGATTATAAAAATACAAAAAAATGATAAAAAAACCGTGCAAAACAAATATTTGAAGATTGTTAGAGTTGGTCTTAACGAGTGAAGACAAAGAAGGTTGCTCTTGTTTCGGCTAAAATAACCGAATAGAACTTTAGGGAATGTATTCAATTGAGATTTTAAAAGACTTTTTAGGACTTTAGAAATCCTGGTGTATTCAATTTAGATTTGTTAAGTTCTTTTAAGACTTCTAAAAGTCTTGGAGTATTCAATTGATGAGATTTTAAAAAGCCTTACAAAATCACGAGGCATTTAACTTATTTGAGACTAGGATTTGTTAGGACTTTATAAGATTTAGTGAGACTTAA
>BKCP01005183.1:333329-383391 GCA_008636005.1 Striga asiatica
AATATCCCACCTACAGACTTAAGATTTCACGTAATTCTTCCAAAATCTAAAAATTTTAAAAAATTTCAAAATATCCCTTGAAATCTCAATTAAATACACCCCTTAGTATTGGGTTTTGATACTTTTAGGGTTATTGGGTTGGGCTTCAATTTTTCTTCTTTATTATCACTTTTCTAATAATTGGCATGGGCCATTTTTTTTAAGACAAAAAAAAGTAAAAAATTACTTAAATGTTTTTGTTTTTTCTTTCAAATGATATGAAAAAATCTTCATTGTATCTTATAACATTTAAAACATAATATAAATATTAAAAATGTTGTACAAAATAAATAACAATATTTATTATATAAAATTATATACATAAAAAATAAGTAAATAATTATATAATTAGTTCGACCATGGTCGGATCAGTGAATCATTGAACTTGTAGCTTTACATATTTGATAAACGATCTAGTTCTGAAAACCTTGAAAAATATTGAATTGATATTACGCTTCTATAATGTATGTAATTGAATATATATTTTGAATCTAGGAGCTCCCATTCTAAAATTTCACTTCAGAGTGCAGTTACTAAACAAATTTGATAGGAAATTTCATGCTAGTGCAATGCAAGGACGGATGTACATGTACTAATGGTCTGAATTGGACTGAAACCCAGATGTTAACATTTTTAACCCAGATAGTTCCCCTTGCCCAACCCAAACAATAATTAACCCATTTAACTCACTTTATTTAGTTGTGCCCAAAACAGATTATATATGCTTTGATCTTTCAAATTCCCTTTCTCACTAACTCACGGAACGGAAACAGGAACATAAACCCCTTTTGTCATATGTGAATCTATATCTATATCTATATCTCTATAAAAATGTTTGATTATTTTTTAAACAGTAACTATTTCTTTTTAATTTTTTTTTTATTATTATTTTAAAAAATTAATTTAACAATTATGATATATTTCAAATAATCACTTATGGAAATTGCGACTCATTATTTAAGAAAATAATTAAGCGATATAAATATTCATTTTTAAGATACCTTAATTACTCAATTTAATTTAACAATTTATGGTGTATTTCAAATAATCACTTATGGTAAAATCATTTTTAAGATATCTTAATTACTCAAATCATGTAAATTGGCTGATTTACCCAAATATGGGATTTCGACTGCAATACCCTAATTGCACAGATTGTGTAACTTCGGTTGATTTATTCAATTATAATTTTTTATAAAATTATTCTTAAATAATTATGTTAATGGCAGTTTCTATTTAATTATTTTTTGATAACTATTTTTGGGTCTTTTTTATTTTTATCTATAATAAACGTTGGTCTTGATTTTGTTTTGTACACTGAACAATTAATTTCGTGATTAAACTGAATATCATTTATATATTTTATTGATAATACCCGTGCATTGCACGGGATTCATACGAGTTTAAAAAAAAAAAAATGCAACCCCAACAAGTAAAAATATAAACCTTTTACTGAAAAAAGAATAAAAAATCAAAACTTAAATTAATACAATTTCAATAAGTTAGGCTTAATTTGTAACGTTCATTTCTCGGCTAGATCCGGAGGGTTATACATATAACCATTAAATTTTACATGTTTGAACCAACTAACTATGTATTTTATTTATAAAACACCATATTATATTTTTCGGTAAGCTATATATAAATATAATTAACTAGATCATATTGGACATGATAGTTAGATACCTAGCTACTTTGCACTTGTATATGGTTTAATTTTAAATCATTTCTATCAATTTTTATTTGTGGAGATTTCGAAAAAGTTTAAATATTACTTATTCACTAATAATTTCACATTTTCCTTTTTAAAATAAGGAAATGGTACGTTGTGACGTTGTATGGGGATACTAAACAAGACATTATTACTAGACAGCTATTTGGGTAACTATTTTAAATTCAATAGTCAAACCTGCTCCTCTTCTGCTACCACCTTCACCGTTTCTAGTAAAAAAAACTCCCTCACCCACGTGAAAAAGCTATCTTTCCCAACTTTATTGAATTGAGTATATATAATTTATTTAATATTTACACATTCCTTCATGCTTCTTTTACGAGTTGTTGCATCGAATAATGCTTGCTGCTTTATTTTTTGTTTTAAAGAAAAAAATAAATGAAAATAATAGTATAACTTAATAAGCCAAAATTTGCAGCAGAAAGCCCCAGAAAACGTGAAAATTAGGCAGAATTCACATAATTGAACCCCATGCAAATGTCACTCTCATGTCTGCCCCTAACCATACATTCTCTCAATTGCCCATCAGTCCCCATAATACTCTCTCATTATTATTATTATTATTATTATTATTATTATTATTATTATTTTCAAAACGTAGCTTTTTATTTTATACCAATTGTAGTAAAAAAGCTCTTGGGAAAATCCACCTTTATTATTCAAACCGAATTCAAATTTCTTGATTCAAATTGCATTGGCACTTGTACAACAAAAGCACATCCCAAGACGAAAGCACAAAACGACGCAGTACGGGACCCTGACTTGACTTAGACCATCTTAAATCCTATGAAATTCAATAAAAAAAAGGAACGGAACAAGACAAAGTAGTTAAAAAAATGATTTTCTAGTAGTGACACGTCAGATTCTTGGGGGCGTCGAAGGCGAGCGGCCCAACGTTAAAGAACTGCAGGTGCGGTGCCGGCTTGGGCGGCGGCGTGCGGCTAGGGATCAGGAGTGCGCCGGCGAACCCGCCGTGGAAGTTGGTCGGAACGCTGCAGTTGCTCACCGGTGACGACACCAAGAAGACCTTGCACTTGTGGAACGCCGCCGTTGTGACCCTCTTCGGCAGGAAGCAAAAGTAGCCGTTCTTGTCGGTCGTGGCTTGCTCCGTCATGCCGGACTTGGTGTTATTACACTGCAGCCTCACCTTCGCCCCTGCAAAAAATATAAGACGCAAGAAAACAANTGGGTCGGGACTGGGGCGTGAGCCGGCGGTTTAACCGGTGGGTGGCTCGGGGACGCCGTGGGTGAATGGTGGTGGTGGTGATGGTGGTGGTGGGGGGCGGCGGCCGGCGGTTGGGGAATTGCTAGTGTGGAGGTACAGTGGAGGAGGAGGAGGAGGAGGATGAGAGAAAGGTGTGAAAGGAGAAGGGCTTTTGCTGAAGCCATTGTTGTGTGTGTGTGTGTGTGTGTGTTTCTGTTTGTGTGTTGTGTGAGTGTAGGGTTTTCAGGAGGAGTTCATTTATAGGAGGTTGTTGTAGTGGAGATAGCGGTGTTTTTCTGTGTTTATTGTTTTTTGTGAGGGTGAAAAATGTAATTTGGTATAAAAACGAGGTTTTGCTGTAAATATTTTGTGGGGACTTTTTCGTGCTCATCCAGCCAGGCCTCATTTGTTTCAACACATGGGATGAGATAAAATTAAAGTAGTTTTCATTGTCTTGATTGAACTGTTTGGGATATTGTTGAGATATCAAATGTTGTTTGTTGCAGTAGATAGATAAGAAAATGGACAAATTAACTTTTAGATGAGCTTTATAAGAACATCCACAATGCTTTGAGTTCAATCTCAAAAAATTACATGTCACCTATGAAATACACTCAATTTAAAAAAATGTATTCTCCAATACAAATAAAAGTAGACTGGGTCCTGCTGATGTGACACCCAGAAAAAGAGACTCGGTCTCCCCTTAAGTCTATTTTAGACCCAAGTAAAGACCTAGTCTCTTTGCATTGGAGTAGATTTTGTCCATTTTACATAATTTTATCCATGTAATCCAAAACTTGGGTTCATTTATATGCCACATAAGAAAGACTAGACCCAATGCATTGTAGATAGCTCTAATAATCTTCCTCCCTCTTTTTTTGACCTTAGCAAGAATAAAAAAAAAATGAACAAATGTCATTTCAAGATTGGGTGACGAAAAAAAAAAAAAACTACTCTCGTGTGCGAATTCTATTATTGGGGCCCTGACATTCATCATATTTTCATGCATTATGAGTGATATATTGTGATAATTGGCCATGGTTATCGTGTGATTGTGCACCATTTTATTTTATTTATTAATCTATGATAGAGGTGTTTTTATCATTGGTTTTGCAGGAAATATGCCCGGAAATGCGTTGGAAATAGAATCGGGACGAAAAACGGCAAAAACGGGTGCAGAAGAGGTCACACGACTCGTGTGGGTAGTGACACGGGTCGTGTGGGTTGAGGAAATAAGAAACGCAGCTCCGACTTTTTCACACGGGTCGTGTGGGTTGAGACACGGGTCGTGTGGCCTCACACGACTCGTGTGGCCTCACACGACTCGTGTGACCCGGTCGTGTGACCAGTCGTGTGAGTCTGGAAGTTCGCCGAAATGTTGAAAAAGTCACACGACTCGTGTGGCATGTGACACGACTCGTGTGACGCGCAGACCCGCTGCGATTTCTTCTCTTTTTCGACCCAGAAGTGCCCTACAGTATATAACAGACCTGAGGAACTCGTTTTTTGGACTTTTGACACCATTGGAGGCCTAGAGAAAGCACGAAACACACGAGGAATTCGAGGAAGTCAAGATTGAAGATTCGGGAACTAACAGCGACAATAGTTCTTCTTTCTTTTCTCTTTTTCTTCTTCATTGAACTCATGGATTTATTTATTTTGAGTTTTGAGAATATGTTTAGTAGTTAAACCTTTTAGAGATTCTAGGATGTGTGAGTACTCGGATTATTTTATGAAATGATTTTGTTTATTCATTCTGGTTTATCATTCGTTTATCAAATTGTGTTTATTTTAATTGTGTGAATATACGGCCCGTATTTATGCATATTTGTGATTGACTTGAGATCGAGAGGAGATAGTTGATTGCTAGAATTGGGAAATTCATAACGTAAGAGACTAAACAGACCGAAAGGTTGATAGAATCTTGCGAGGGAAGTAGAATCTTAGGAGCTTATGGAGTTGATTGTTCATCTTGAGACCGAGAGGAGATAGACAACAGTTAATATTTACGATTTAACTTGTTCGAGAGAAAGGTGTAAATTACTTTAGCGATTATCCCTACGAATGGTAAAATTAAATAAGGTTTGAATGAATAATTAATCTTTGCTAGAATAATCCCGAGGAAAGCATAACCTAGAATCTATTTTCTCATTCTTGATTTATCTTAGAACAGAACAAGCCTTCATTAGTGTTAGAATTTATTTTGCAATCATTCATTAGTTTAGAATATTATCACCATTCAAATTTGCATTAGGCTGGATAATATTTAATCGTTTACATTTTGATACTTAGTTATTTTGACAACAATCTCTGTGGAATACGACCTTGATCGCCACTCACTATAGCTATACCGTACACTTGCGGGTAGTAAAAATATTTTGCGAACAGGCCTGAATTCTCGTTTGCTTTCAGAGTGTGATCTTATTCCATCGCGTGAGGGTTAGTTTATAAAGTAGTAGTGGTTTTTTTTTTCTTTTTCTTTTTCCCAATCGATTGAAAATTGCATTCCACCAAAAACAAACACATGGGACAATATACACTTCTCTTGAGATTACAAAGGCTACCAAGAGACTTAAAGACCAAAAGAAACCAAAATCTAACAATTCTACACTACTAAGCAGAATAAAGTCTAAAATGAAGAAAAAACTGCTAAACCAACTACACAAGAAATAGAAACAGAAAAGAAGCAGCCCTTACAAAACTATACAGAAGAAAATAAATCAACTACTGGATAGCCAAAGGCATCCCTAGCAATCCATTTTCCCAAACTCAATCAAAGCCACCAACATCAGGGCCTGCCTCAACAAGAGCCACCACATAAATACTAAGATCCAGCTGAGTCCTGCCACTCCATAATAGCCCTTCTCACCACGACCACTTCATCCAACCATTTCTTTTCGAACACCCATAAATTTCTCGTTTTCCAGAGCCACCACAATAGATAAACTGTTAATTGCAGCATATTTTCAAAAATATCATACTTTGGCCCTGAGCATAATTTACACTACCAATCACCAAAGTTCTCTGTATAATCCTCACACCCTTCCCAAGACAAAGGAGATAACTTCCATATCTTCTTAGCCCTACTACAGGTGAAAAAAACATGCCCAACTGTTTCATCATCCTTCTCACATACCCCACATCTGGTTCTATCTATCACTCTTCTCTTAGTCAAATTATTCAAAGTTGGCAGAATATTGTGAGAGCATTTCCATAATAAGAGTTTTAGTTTAGCTTTTACCTTAAGACACCAAGTTCTCTTCCACATGTTCAATTGTTGTCCTGCTCCACTACTGCATTCCGGCTGAATTTCTCTAGTGTGCTCCTTCTTTAAGATCATATTATAGGCTGACTTTACAGAAAATGATCCCTTAGTATTCAAATTCCAAACCAGGGAGTCAGCCTTGTTATGGTCCTTAAGTGGAATCTTCAATATAGCTTCAGCCTTTGCCTTAGAGAAAATATTTTCAATAAGTTGGTTGTTCCACTCCTTTCCATCATTCATCATCAACTGGCTCACCCATTCTAGACCATTGGCATTATGCTCACATGTTCTTGCTTTGAATTCAAGAAGTGTAGGTATCCATGGATTCCTCCAAATCTTTGTTGTCTTCTCATCTGCAATGTGCACTCTGAGTCCCATTCTGAGATATTTGATTGAATCTACCCAGCTCTTCCACATCCACGATTGGTTCCCTTTACTCTTCAAGTCCCACCAGTTGTTATTTTTTATGTATTTTGCCTTGATCAACCTGCTCATGAGAAGTTGGGGCTGAGAAAGAATTCGCCAAACCTGTTTCATCAACAATGCCTCATTAAACAACTTTAAGTTCTTGAACCGTAGCCCTCCTTGATTCTTAGGTAGAGACATTTTCCCCGAACTTAACCAATGTATTTTGTCTCTTTCCTCCATATTGTCACCCCACCAGAATTTTGCTGTGACTGATTCCAGATTCTTGATAATAGAGCTTGGAAGTCTAAAACAAGACATTATGTAAACTGGAAGTGCATGAATCACTGCTTTAATCAGCACCTCATTTCCCGCTGGGTTAAAAAACCCATTCTTCCAGTTCCTTATTCTATTTTGAGCCATCTCAACAACAAAGTTGAAAAATTCTGTTTTAGAACTTCCTATAACAAAGTAGTGGTTTTTCTCTAGCAGAGTTTTGAGTTTTCTTAAGATTCGGGGGTAGTTAGGAGAGAAGTGACAGGTTTTTTAGTGTTTCTGTTCTGGGCGAATACTTATCTTAATTTTTTGTTACTTTTCTTTGGTTTATTATTTATAGGCTTGCTGATGGATCAAAACTCAGCCAGGGCAACTAGTTCGACAGGTTTAGTAAAAGAGTTAGAGAGCTGGTTGAAGAACATAACTCTCTTGAAATCGGAGAATAGGTTCATTGAAATTGAAGTGAATGATATACGGACCAATGAAGAATAATGTAACGAAAGTCTATTTGGGAAAGTAGTTAGGGATCGATAAGCTAACTTGATTGGCGTCAAGAGAACAATGGGCACTAATTTGGCAGATTTAATATTCGGTCAAGGTGTGGGAGATATGGCCCAACTTTTTCCAGTTTATCTTTGGAAATCTTGATGATAAGAAAAGAGTGGCATCATGCATTAACTAGATTTTCGAAAATCAATACTTAGCCCTACACAAATGGGAAGATGGACTGAATGAACATTCATATTTCAACGAGATTGATTTATGGGTCCAGGTGAACAATGTACCTCAAAATTGGTTATGCGCATAAGTAGGAGTCAAAATTGGACGAACTTTTAAGAATCTTAAAAAACATGGTTGTGACTAAAACAGATGGTCACAGAGGTAGTTTTATCTGTCATCTGGTTACATTGGATGTGGTAGAGCCTATATCAAAATGTGCTAGTATAAAACTGCAGGAACATAAGTGATGGGCTTTCAGTATGAGAAGTTGGTCAATTTGTGCTATTACTGTCAAAATATAGGCCACCTAGATAGATTCTAATGGAAAAAGGCCAGAGGACATCTCAAAGGAAACATTACAGGATGGACAATATGGGGATGTTGGAACTTGAAAGCAAATGAAGGCAGTTTTGGTCTCAGACTAAACTTATCAAACAACCCTTCTAGTAATTCCACTGGACCCTAACCTCCCTTTAATATTTTATTCCAAGTTTCTCGGGAAAAAGATAATTTCAACCTGTCACCAGTTAGCAGAAGCCAAGGGAACCAATCAAATAGATTGCATCTGGAAGTAGCAATGTGGCTCAACTCCACCCTAGAAATACTGAACAAATCAATCCCAAAACATCCTACCCCAACACCCTAATATAAGTAAGCTCATCCATTTTTTTTTACTGTTAGACGTATTGAAGACTAAAAAAGATGCTGAGATGTGGAAAGAAAAAAGTGCAGATATGGAGGTAGATGAGGCAGAAGTAGAGAAAAAAATGGAACAAAAGCCAGGGAAAAAGAAAGTAGATGGAATGAACTCTAAAGTGAAGGTATGGAAGAGGGCACCAAATCAAAGGGGCAGACTAAAGAGAAACTCAGAAAAATTGGGGGTTAGTCCTTCTGTCTCAGAGCTGACAAGGAATAGGAAATTAGAAGAAACTAAAGAGGGATTGGTGGGGGAAAATGCATTGATGAAGAGGTGGTGGCAGCCAACCTAGAATGTTCCCAAGGTGATACATGAAAGTGATGATGTTGAACTGTAGAGGTTTGGGTAGACCCTCTATAGTTTTCCAACTCATAAAATCTATCAGAATCCATCACCTAAATTTTACTTTTACTTTCGATTTTTTTTTTACTAAAACTGTTTGCAAGAAGCTTTTGGTTTAGGTATAGATGGAAAGTTTTATAACCTTAGGGTTTCAATGGCAATTTGTTGTTCATGTGGAAAATGACGTGTAAATACTGAAAATAACTTGCCACCAATTCCATTTTGAAGTAGAGTTTAGAGGCCCCAATGAGGAGAGAGCTAAATAGATCATCCTGGTCTATATTAGCACAGAAAGAAGAACCATGGAAGAAAAATGTTGTATTCTAAAGGATCAGAAGGAGGGGAGGGGGGAACTGAAATGAGATTTGTGGTGAACATGAGAAAAAAAGGGGAACAAGAAGGCCTGAAAGAAGTTTTTGGGATTCCATGGTTTTATTGCAAATATAGGGATGTTGGAGATCAGAATGAATGGTCATAGTTTTACACTGGGAAATAACAAAGAACAAGAGAGGTTTGTAGAGGAGAAGCTTGACAAATTTTTTGGGTCTTTGATTGTCTATCACTTCACCCAAACTGTTGTAGTGAAACTTATTTTAGGAGTGCTTCTGATCATAGTATGCTTGCGCTTGAGGATGAACCAAATAGTTTTTTAAAGAATAAAAGTGGTTTCAATTCGATAAAAGATGGATAAAGGTTGAGGGAGTGAATGATATTATTCAACAGGCCTGGAACTTTCCCCAAACAAAAACTCCAATGTTCAAAGTTATAGAAAAAGTCAAGAAAACTAAAATGGCCTTACTTAACTCGTATTTTGCTTGTGTTTAATCTTTCCCGATTCAAAATCAGAATCGATTTTTTTTTTTTGAATTAGTTTTTTAATAGTGTTTGGTCAGAATCCCCTTTTGACTATCTGCCATCGATGCCATTATTATTAGTGAGGAATAATTCTTTCGTACTTATAGAGATATGGGACATAATATGGATATAGTAAGTCTCGCTTGGGCTGCTTTAATGGTAGTCTTTACATTTTCCCTTTCGCTCGTAGTGTGGAGTAGGTCATTTAAATCAGAAAATGTCAAAACTATTGGGATATCATCCTTGATGCTGGAAGAAATGAAGGAACGTGAGAGCAATATAAACTTATAGGAGTAAGAGAGGATAAAGTGTGAACTGGACAAAGCTAGCTCATTGCATTGATGAAGAACTTTGGTAGCAAAAAACAATTACCCAGTAGTTCAAAGAAGAGGACAAGAGCATTCAGTTCTTCCATGCCCTCACAATGCATAGGAGGAGAACCAATGTTATAACAAGACTGATTGATGAGGATAATAGAGTATGTGAGACCAAGGAGGAAATTGAAGATTGTGTTTGCAGTTTTTATGATAATTTGTTCTAGACTGAGGGTTCTAAGAGGAAAATGATTTTCTTCAACTAATTCCCAATGCTCTAATTGAAGATATGAACCAAGAACTTGTGGCTCGGGTTGAGGAGGATGAAATCAAGGAAGAACTGTTCAGCCTAAACCCAAAAAAAACACCTGGAGAAAATGGTATGTCCCCGTTATTTTTCCAGCATTTGGCCGTGGTTAAGAATGATCCTTGTAATCTGTCTAAGAAAATGGTATGTTCTCGTTATTTTTCCAGCATTTGGCTATTGTTAAGAATGATCGTTGTAATCTGTCCATAGTTTCTTTGAGTCTAGTCACATTCTGACAAATTAGAATCATACTCTCATCACTCCAATTCCTAAGTGCCTAAATCATGCGATCTTGAGTAATTTCATACCAATAAGCTTATGTGCTAGTAACTTCTAAAATTATCTCAAATATCCTTGCTTCTAGAATCGAAAATAGTCTTAGTATTTGTGTGAGTGAAAATCATGCATAAATTATGAATGAAAAATAGTTGTTAGATAATTTAATAATTGCAAATAAGGCCATTTATTTCCTGAATAGACATAGATCAGGAAAAACCTATTACATGGCAGTGAAATTATATATGATAAAAGCTTACGATAGGATCTAATGGATTAGTATTAATAAAATCATGTTAAGGATGGGTTGTCATTATACTTTTGTTAAATGGATCCATGCATGCATTTTTTCTACTTTATTTCCTTCAATCTGAATGGGGTGGTGTGTGTGTGTACTTAACTCCTAGAGGGATTAGACAAGGGGACCGTATTTCTCCTTACCTTTTTATTCTGGTTCCCGAGGTCCTCTCTAGGATGATCAAATTTGAGAAAGTTCTGGGAATTTCATGGAGCTTAAAATCTCTATAGGATGTCCACATTTCACTCACTTGTTGTTTGTTGATGATTCTCCTATCTTCTGTCAACTTGATTGCAATCAAGCTTATCTTCTTCTCGTTATCTTACACAGATACCACTTGTTTGCAGGGAAAAAAGTTATTTTAGAAAAATCTTTTATTTTCTTTAGCAAGAATACACCCTACAACTTTAAATGAACATATTTCAAATCCTAAATGATCCAAATTCATAGGTCCTCTAGATATCTAGAATTACGTTTAGGAATAAGTAAATTAAAGAAAGAATCATTTGATTTTGTCCTAAATGTCGTGACAAATAGACTGGAAGTTGGAAGAATAACCTCTTGTCTACTGCTGGGAAAGAAGTACTAATCAAATATGGCCGAAAAGCTCTACTTGTGTTTGTTATAGTCTTGATTTTGGCTGCCCAAGGGTGTTTGCAGTGAGGTACGCAGATTGTGTGCTAGTTTTTGGTGGAGCGAAGGGGATGAGTGAAGTCCAAAAATATCAAGCTTTTCAATGAAGCACTTATTCTGAAAGAAATATGGAGAATCGCAACCAAACCAAATCTTCAGGTCAGCAAAGTCCTTAAAAAGAAATACTTTCCAAATGGTTCTTAGTTTGATGCCCAACAATCACAAAGCTCATCTTTGTTATTGAATAGTTAACTTGATGTGAAATCTGTTTTTCAACAAGGCTTTAGAGTAGAGGTAATGGATGGGCCGACTACTGTTCTGAAGGATCTTTGGATACCTTCTTTAAAGGCACGTATACTATAGGTCATAATATATGAAAAATCAGTCAGTATATCTGATATAAAACTTATTATACACATTTCGATAAATTATACAACTCATAAAATAAAATGTAAGAATAATTAAAGTTCATCTAATTAAGTTAAAATATTTACTACCAAAATGCATATTTTATCATACATTAGTTATTAATAATATTAACTAATTATAAATTAACAATAACAAATTTGTGAATGTTCTTATAAAAATTACTTACCAAAACCTTTTCTTCAAATTATTTATTTTAAAATTAATATTTTTTTATTTTTTATTTTTATCTCACTAAGCGATTTTTAAATAGCTAATTAATTGTTTTTACTGACATAGCAAATCGCTTTTAATTGCGTAAAAACTGGTATAAAAATAAAAATATAGTATTTTTTTAGACTAATTAATTGGTCACTATCCTTTATACTTATATATATATATATATATATATATGCAATTCAATTAATGCGGATGACTCAGTATATGTAAGTTATAATTCATAATAAATGGTATATGTAAGTTACCGTTTTGCTATAGAGTCATCGGATGACTCGGCTTATGGAGCCATCCGTAGTTATTCACTAATAGTGTATACCGTGCATTGACATGTGTCCTGCAATAAATACACATTAGACATGTGTCAGTATATAAAATTATGGATGACTACATAAGGGAGCTATCCGATGGCTCCATAGAATTTCTGTGTAAGTTACGGTTTCTGTGGAAGTTACATAATCATCAAAAATTATATTTTATTTTTTTAAAGCTATTCATTGTAAAAGCAATATTAGCTTTTTAATCATATAATTTAATGGCATGGAAAAACCCCTTAAAAAATTTATATAATAAATAATATTGTTTCAATATTTTGCTAGGTAATTAATTGGTAAGAATCCATAAAAGTAACAAAAAAGTATGTTATGTGATACATTTTATGCAATCAATGTATAGATTAATTTGTAGTTAAATTATTTATTTATTAATTATAAAATGGCCTAATTGCCGGTAAAATTACGACCTTACAACTTTTTGCCGTTTTAACCAAACTTTTGGAATTTAGCAAACATAACATAACTTTGTCTATTTTTTGGCAATTCGAATCACAAGGCCGTACTTCGGGCTTTGTCTGTAGACGTGGCGGATGACATGGCGATTTCTGCTGAAGTGGCGGATACATGGCGATTTATGGTGACGTGGCGGTAAGATTTATGGTGACGTGGTGGTAAAAAATTAAACAACACTGGGGTTCGAACTTAGCACCTCCATCTTATAATATGGCATTGCAACCACCACACCAATCCCAGTTGTATGTTCAATTTAGAAACGCCTAATATATATGGACAATACGTATGAATGAATCAAATTAAATTTAAAAGTCAATATAAATTTTAAAATATATTAATAAGATATAAACTTATAATAATTAAAATATAATAAAAATTATATAATATTAAATGAAAATAATATAATATTAGATAATAAAGTGTCGAAAATTGGAAAAGTAAAAAAAAATCAATTAAAATAAATAGAAATCTTAAATGAGTATAAAAAAATTAAGNGGAATGAACCCATCTCTCTGTGGGAGTCCCCAGGCGGGCATCTTGGATTTGGAGGGGCATCCTCTCCTCCAGAGATGGGTGCCTCACATCCACTCCTTCTAGTCGAGTGCCTTGCGAGTTGCGGCGACTTGAAAAACAGAATAGAAGAAAAGGTAACAGAAAGTCTCACAAAGAAGAAGTATTTAAATTTAATCATTAGTATTTTCATTTTCAAATTTATATATTTTATTTTATTTTAATAAATAAGAAATATATAAATTTATTTAAATTTAATTTAATTTAAATGCACTCTACTATAATAAAATTTATCTTACTTTATTTTAGTTTATTTTTTATTTAATATTACATAATTTATTTTGTTATGTTTTAATTATTATAAGTTTATATCTTATTAATATAATTTAATATAATTTACATTATATTTTAAATTTAATTTCATTTGTTCATACGTAGTATCTATATATATTAAACACTATTAAATTTGACATACAACTTGGGTTGGTGTAGTGGTTGCAATGCTATTATACAAACTTGAAGTCCCAAGTTCGAACCCCAGTGTCGCTTATATTTTTTATCGCTACTTCAGCAGATATCGCCATGTTATCCGCCACGTCTGCAGACAAAGCCCGAAGTTCGGCCCGGTGATTCAAATTGCCAAAAAATAGACAAGGTTATGTTATGTTTGCTAAATTCCAAAAGTTTGGTTAAAACGGCAAAAAGTTGTAAGGTCGTGATTTTATCGGCAATTAGGCCTAATAAAATTTTAAAAAATATGATATATAAGTTATCTATTTTATAACTTTAATACTATATATACACCATGTTGATAATCAGAATCAGTCAACGGTTAAATAAAAAGTTAGTAAAGATTTAGGATGGATAAGTATCAGAATAAGAGAGGATTTACGAAGGAAACTAGCTTTATTGCTTTAATTACGACTTCGATCTCTGAAGTTGAGGTCGCCTCTCTTGTTACACTTGGGGTTAATTACAGTATTTGTTACAGAGTAAATGTAGAGAGAGAGGGTTAGCAGAGATTTCAACAACCCTTATTAAATGAGGGTGAATTCCTATTTATAGTAACACAAAACTGGTACTATTCATTAATTGTTCATCCTGTCACTTCAGAATGATTGGCGCAGCGCCGTTCTGACGGACATTGAATGAGGTCTAAGGTTTTTCCAATGATTACCTGTTGGACAATAATTCCACACATGTGAAGAATTTAATGCTGATAGGTCGTCCTACCGATCTAGGTGTGCTAGGGTGACAGACTTGGGTGGCGCGTCCCATCAGCAATCATCACTTGACAAGTGGCAATATCATATGATTTCCATGTCCCATACGCGTGTCAGGGCCGATCTTGACGAATCTCCAGGTCGAACTCTCATCAAGACTTGGGCTACCCGCGCCCTCTGGTCTTCGAGGTCTTCTTTTCTGGTTCAACGCTCATGGAGGTCGCATTGTCCTTCAGGCACCGAAGTACCGTTCTGAGAAACTGTTCCGCGCGTTGCCCTCAACAACTTTGCTTCTCGTTGAGCCCGGACCTTCTTCGATCCGAGCATCGGTCTAGCCTTGGGGTCATCTTCGTCTGGGCTACTACATTTATTCCTTCTTATTTATTGGTTCCTCGCGGTTCAATTCGGGTATCAACACACATAATTTATAATATTTTATAATTTATATTTGTGCATGTGCACAACATTAGGTACTAGTTCATTATTTATTACAATCTACATAAGAATTCATACACAAGTAAAATCATTTATAATTATATTCTTTATTTTTACTAACGATAAAATATATAATGTGTTAAATGCCCATTATATAATTTACTATTTTAGATATAATATTCATACATATATATTGTAATATTTATTTGGATCTATATGTGCAGAATATTGCATGCTAATTAAATTAAATTATTGTCTCCAAATACCAAATTTTATGTTCATTAATGATAGGCTAAAAGTTAATTACTCACCAATGATAAGGTCCAGATGAATGACTCCGGTACCTCACCAGGTCCTCTTCGGCTTGAATGGTAGGTCGGTGGGTGTGGTCCAGTCCATGCACTCGAGTTCGCCGGTACCTGCAAAGCGCCGGAATTGCTCCGGCGCAAAATCCTCCGATGCCCAAGTCAGTATCGCCGAATAGAGAGAGTTCGGAGCAATAAAATGTGATAGTGAAAGTAATAATGAGATCTTTCCAAATACTTGCGGCATTTAACATATATATAGCGTTTAAGTGTACGGGTTACCTTCTGGCTCGATGCCAGGACATATGGGTCGGCCTCCGGGTTTAAGTTCGACCCCTTGAGTGCGTCGACGCCCCACTCGACCTCCGGTCTATGTTCGACCGGTAAAGTCATCTCGCTGCTCGGGTCGTCGCCTGATCAACCCTCGGTCTATGCTCGACCATTAGACCATTAGGCCATTATACCATTAGACCAGTAGACCAATAGACCATTAGGTCATTAGACCATTAGACCAGCAGACCAGTAGACCATTAGACCATTAGACCAGTAGACCATTAGAGCAATAGACCATTGGACTAGTAGATCATTAGACCAGTAGACCATTGGACCATTAGGTAAAGCCTAATAGTCGAGTAGGCCATTAGGCTTGCTTGGTTACTTCTAACTAGTGCGGTACATGTGCGATGCACGGGCTAGTTTTATTAAGGTAAGCATTTAGAATTGGATGATTGGAAGAACGGTAAGACGCATGTATTGTAATAAAACAAAATGAAACTTATATATTATTAAACACATACTTGTACACAAAATTATTTGTTTGGTCTTTTGGTACATCGTCTATCATCACAAATTATATTAGGATTCTAGATAGGCTTAATTAAATCAATTAAATTATTTAGCAGGATATATATGATATGATTTATATTGTATAAAGAATGCATAGCCAAATATAACAGAGATTGTAGAACGTCTTTCATGATAATCTATAGCCTTATTATTTTTAAATTATGAATTACTTAATTTAAGGAAGGGAAAAATTGTGTAAGTGTATGAATCAATTGCAAATTTGTATTCTAGAGGATTAAACAAAACCAAAACTTTTAGGATGTTTCAATCCGATTTCATTTTGAATTTCAAATTAATATTATCTGACTCTGTTTTATATTTTTTTTAAAAAAAATCAGAATTAAAGAAAGTAGTAGTCAAATGATAAGAGATTTTTGAATTTTAATTTTCAATTTGAAATTGTGTCTGATTTCTATGCAATCCGATTTTTTAATAAACATGATATGTTGCAGTTAGGTAAAGATACATGTTATAGTATTTTGCCTAATTTGAAATTCTCGATTTTATGTCAATAATTTTTTTTAATATAAAATGAGAGAATTTTGACTTTTACAAAATTATCATGCCGAATTTTACTTAAATTAATCCGATTTCTATGCAATCCGATTTTTTTATTAAACAATTGATTTGTTGCAATTAGGAAAAGATATATTTGATAGTATTTTGCCTAATTCGAAATTCTCGATCTTATGGTAATCAGTTTTTTTTTTTTAATAAAAAATGAGAAAGAATTTTGACTTTTGCAAAATTGTACCACTCAGTCAAAATTTAACTAAATTAAATCCACAAAACCCATGAATTTAGGGTGCTATATAGCTGATCGATTTTTTGAGAATAATTTAAAAAGAAAATTCAAAAACTGCAAAATAAAATGCAATAAATCTTGGTTGACTTTTGTTGTTAATATTTTTGGTAAATAGGTTCTCTCTTTATATATAGGTATAGATAGATATAGATATAGATATAGATATAGATTGCTTGTAACTATTTGTGCATAAAATCTGACCAAAATATAATCTTGTGAAATTGATTTTTTTTTTTATTTTTTTATTTCATTATAAAACCCATACCAATTTTAAAACTCATAAAACATAAAATAAAAAACTGGGACAATATATTTGGACGAAAATAACAGTATAAAACAATTTTAATTGGCCATTTTATTATAACTGTTGGATCCAATAAATAGCCCAATATAAGAATAAGAATATTATGAGTAAGACATAGAGCCCAAACATCCGGCCCAGTTCAGATGAAATTAAATCTATCCGAATTCATTTATATTATTGATGCAACGGCTTAAATTTGTCAACATAAATCCAATGCACCGGAAAAAGTCTATCAAATATAAAAGGCATTCCAAGTCCGATTTTTTAGGGCTTTTATTTTTCTCCGCATCCTTGCATTTATCTTATCTCTTCTCACTTATCTCCATACCCCTCACGGTTTCAGAAAGTATGCATTATGAATTTTGGGTCAATTTTAATTTGTTTTTGTGTTTTTTATTTAAAATTTGCGTTTTATGTTTTGAATTTTTATTAAGTTTTCCAAATTTTAAACACAAAACACAAAAATGTGATAAGTAATTGCACTCATTCTCTCGACGGAGAGCGATAGCATTCTCTCGACGGAGAGCGGTTAATTCTCCCGGCGGGGACCGGAGCACTTAGGGTTTCTGACATGGGTACTCCCAAATGTATCGGTCAAGATGAAGATTTGGCTCAACGCCTTAAGGACTTCTCATTGTCTGAGCGAGAACATTCACTCATTGATATAGCCAGCGATGACATCAAAGCAAGTGATGATGAGTGCCACCGGAGTTTATTTGGCAGAGTCATCGGAGATCGCAAAGCATCATGGATTGGTATCAAACGCTCCATGAGCCACATATGGAGGTTAACTCAACCAATGGAGCTGAAGGAATTAGGGCACAATTACTTCCAGTTCATATTTCAGAATAGGGATGATCTAATCAGAGTGGCTAGCGGCACCAATTGGATCTATGATAACCAGTATCTCATACTTGCAGAATGGCAGGAAGGACTATCTATCTCTCACCGAGTGTTCCAAGAACTTCAAATATGGGTCCAGGTTTTTAACATCCCTCTAAACTGGCTTAGCACTGATGTAGGCATAAAAATTGGAAAAATTTTCAATTCAGTCAAAAATGTGGTTGTTGTGGGAGCTGGAGCTCATGGGGGCAAAATTATGAGACTGCTTGTTACAGTTGATGTGAATGAGGCTCCGCCCCGATGTGCAAACCTGAGGTTTGGGGAACAAATTCTCTCAGTAAGCTTCAAATATGAAAGGTTGGTGAACCACTGTCACTATTGTGGGCTCATTGGTCATCTAGACAGGAGCTGCACCAAAAGGATGGAAGATATTAGGCTCAATACTGTCAAGGAAGGCCAATTTGGAGATTGGATGAAAGCACCTGAGGGACAACATTGGTCTGGTATTAATTCTGGTGACAACAGAAGCCCTGCTCAATCTGATAAGCCTTCTACACCAAACCCCACCACTCCTGTCCATACATCAGATAGCCAAGTAGCAGATAACAACCAATTGTCAATTCTCCCAGCAAAGGAGAAAGGCAAAGGGATCTGTACCCCCACTGCACAAACCTGCCAACAATCCTCCACTCCAACACAAAGCCTGGCCATGATGATCACAGATTCACCCAAGCCAGCTCAGAACAATATAGTGATCAGAGACATGGAAACAGATGTGCATATACAACAACAAAATCATTCTCCAGCATCAAAGGCATTAATACCTCTGAGAGCTCTTCCCAAAACATGGAAAAGGTCCACAACCAGACTGCAAAGACAGGAAGAAGGACCAGCTCAAACCATAACACCAATGAGGGGGAAAAGATCTAGAATGGAATCGGAATTGATAGTTTATTCTCCAGCAGGATCAGAAGATAAAGCCACAGATAACAAAAAGCTGAAAGCATCTCAGTCCAAGGTGGGGGAGGCCAGCCACAATTGGCTCCCGAGTGATCAATGCTAGCTGCGGTGTGGAACTGTAGAGGGCTGGGTGGGCCCTCTACAGTTTCCCAAATCAGAGAGTCAATGAAGACTCACCATCCAACCTTCTTCTTTCTCTCAGAAACTAAGAAACCGGCTGCTTTTACAAAGTCAGTAATTAATAAACTTGGAATTGCAGACAGATATATTCTAGTAGAACCAAAAGGTACAAGTGGAGGCCTCTTATTGCTTTGGTCCACTGAGGTCAGGATTCTCCAATCTCAAGCTTCAGATTTTTTCATTGCTGTGGAATATCAACTTCAGGATGAAAACCCCATGTGGGGAATCTTTGTCTATCTGAGCACATGTAGCACTACCAGAACTACTCAATGGGAAATGTTGGTGACAGAAAAAGCAAGGTGGGGAAGACGATGGTTCATTATGGGGGACTGGAACGATCTTTGCTCCCAAAGTGATAAAAAAGGTGGTATCAGGAGATCTGCTAGAAGTCTGGAAGGCTTTACCAATTTTATTAACTCCATGAGAATGGAAGAGATCCAAATGGTGGGCCACAGTTTCACTTGGTGTAATAATAGAACTCCAGAAGGATTGGTGGAAGAAAAGCTGGATAGAGGCTTTGGATCTGGAGATTGGTTAGACAGATATCCAAATGCTTTCATATCCAATATCCCTAGAAGTGCCTCAGACCACTCACTCCTTCTTCTGAACACTGGTTCTGGCCCAAAAAGATTCAAAGGCAGATTTCACTTTGACAAAAGATGGATAGCAAAGGAAGGCATCTCTGAGGTCATTCAGAAAGCTTGGGCAACTACAGTCAGAGGAACACCATTTTTCCAGTTGAAAGAGAGAGTAAAACTTACCAGAAAGGCTCTTTTAGTTTGGAGTGCACACTTTAAATCTCAGAATCAGTCCAAAATCGAAGAACTCAATAAACAGCTGGAATCCATCCAAGCATTGGGATTGGAGGAGCACTGGGACAGATGGGACACTACCAAAAAAGAACTGAATGAAGCACACAAGTATGAAGAGCTTTTTTGGCAACAGAAAGCAAAAGTCCAGTGGCTTAAGGAAGGAGATTGCAACACGAAGTTTTTCCATGCTTATACTAGACATAGGGCAAAGTTGAATGCCATCACAAGACTTCTCACTAGCCAGAACAGATACTGCACATCTCAGGCAGACATTCAAACTCACATTGAGGACTTCTACAATAAGCTTTTTTCTTCTGAAGGCTCTTGGGGAGGTGACTCCCTGCTACCACTCATTCCTCAATCCATTACTCAGGAGATGAATCAGCACCTACTTCAACCAGTCACTGAGGATGAAATCAAAGCAGCTCTCTTTAGCCTCAATCCAGACAAATCCCCGGGAGAAGATGGTATGACCGCACTCTTTTACCAAAAATTCTGGAACATCATTAAACTAGACATCATTGCAGCTGTCTCTAGTTTTTTTCAAGAAAATGGTGCTTTACTCAAATACTGGAACCATACAATAATCACTCTGATTCCCAAATGCAATAACCCTGAACTCTTATCTCAATTCAGACCTATAAGTTTGTGCACAGTGGTATACAAGATATTGTCCAAAATTTTAGCTCTTAGACTGAATTCTTGCTTGGACATCTGCATCAGTGACTCTCAGTCTGCATTCATCAAAGGCAGACAATTGCTTGACAATGTGATAATAGGTCAAGAAGCTTTTCATTTTTTAAATAGACACTCTTCAGGAAGACATTTCTTTATGGCCCTCAAACTTGATCTCATGAAGGCTTTTGATAGAGTTGAGTGGCTCTGTGTGAAGAAAATCATGATACAAATGGGATTTCATCTGGATTTTGTTAATTTGATTATGATGTGTATCTCCTCATGCTCTTATTCTTTCAAAGTCAATGGATCAGTCAGTGGATTTGTTGCTCCTAGTAGAGGAATTAGACAAGGGGATCCCCTCTCCCCTTATCTGTTCATTATAGTGACTGAGATGTTATCTGCCCTTGTTACTCAAGCCATTGACTCTGGTGCTCTGATGGGTCTGAAATTATCTAGAAATGGGCCAGTTCTATCTCACCTTCTTTTTGCAGATGACTCACTCTTCTTTTGTAAAGCCAGTGTGGATCAAGCTGCAACCTTGCTCAGTATCCTTGATAAATACAGACTTTTCACAGGACAGCTGGTTAACCTTCACAAATCTGCGGTCTTTTTCAGTAAGAACACCCCTCAGCCTATCCAAGAGAGCATTTGCACAACTCTGCAGGGAATTGCCACACACAGATCCACTAGGTATCTTGGATTGCCTCTTGGTATTGGCAGATCAAAATTTGAATCTTTTCAGTATGTTCTTGAATCAGTCAAGTCCAGAATCTCCAGCTGGAAATCCAAACTCTTATCTCAAGCAGGTAAAGAAGTACTGGTCAAAGCAGTCCTTCAAGCTCTCCCAGTGTTTTCCATGTCCTGCTTTCTTCTACCTGTTTCCCTGTGTGCTGAAATTGCAAAAATTTGTGCTACATTTTGGTGGAGTACTAAGGAAGATCACTCAAAAAGCATTCACTGGAAAAACTGGAGCTTCCTCACTCTCCCCAAAAACTCTGGTGGCCTTGGCTTCATTGACATAAAACTGTTCAACACTGCACTCATCTGCAAACAGCTATGGAGAATATCAACACAACCTCACCTGCTGGTAAGTCGACTTCTGAAAGATAAATATTTTCCTAACTGCTCACTCTTGGAAGCCACAAAACCACAAAACAGCTCATGGCTGTGGAGCAACTGGATGAAAGTCTTACCAACATTTGCAAAGGGCTATGCAATAGAAATCAGAAATGGACACTCCACCCGAATTGATGACCTAAATTGGGTGCCAACCCTTCAAAAGGCTAAGCCTGAATTGATTGAGATAGCAAGGGGACATCTAATATGGGTTAGAGAACTGCTAGATGATTCAGGACTGAACTGGAACTCATGGCTAATATCACAGGTCTTCAATGATGCTGATAGTCAGGCAATTCTCAAAATCAATACTCTCAAGAAGGACCAAGATGACAGGCAGCTTTGGAAATTTGACAAGAAAGGAAGGTTTACTGTTGCAAGCACATACCTATTTTTATCTCAGCAAAAACTGCTTTCTCTTGACATTCCTGGCAGTAGCTCAACTGCAATTCCTACTCACAGAAATCAGGGAAATAGATATTGGTCCCTACATGTGGCTGGCAAAGTAAAACATTTCATCTGGAAATGTTTGAACAACTCTCTTCCTGTCAAAACCAATCTCTGGAAAAAAGGTTTGAACATTGATGTTATATGTAAGAGCTGTGGAGAAGCACCAGAAACTCTTGACCACTTGCTATTTCATTGTCCAAGAGCTATCAGAATGTGGGAAATTGCTCCTATACACTGGGATGGACTGCAGTCCAGGGACAATTCTTTCAAACTTTGGTGGAACCACATCTGCAAGCTGGGATCATCAGAGACTGCTAAAGCAAGGATTCAACTCACAACGTACATGCTTTGGTGGCTCTGGAAGTCCAGAAACTTATGGCTCTTTCAAAACATTTTTCTTCCTGCTCACTTAGTTGTTAAAGCAGGACATAGAGACTGGCTTGAATTTGTTTCCTTGGGTCATGTATTAGCTTAGTGTAGTTGTTCATTGTTAATAGTTTGTGTGGATCTTTTGTTGTTTTCTCTTGTTTCTTTGTTCCTTTTAGTGCTGCTGTTGGGTGGTTTTTTTTGTTGGTTTGTAGCTAACTCTCTAGGCCTTATGGCAGTGGAGAGTTTAGATTGAGATTTTTTCTTCCGGAGTGTCATGTTGTTCTAGGGCGCCTTGAGCGTACCTCCCAGTTTGTATTTGGTCTTGGACTCTGTATTCGGACTTTGTCCGCGTTTTCTTATATATATTTCCTCTGTCGTTTCGTAAAAAAAAATAAAAAAAATAAATAAAAATACCTCTAATTTAGTCAATTGTAATAAATACACCATAACAATCTTCAAAAACAACTAGTATTCGTTCATGTGCAACTAGTATTCGTTCATGTGCACATGCACATAGACAAATAAAAATTTATATATTATATGTATATGTACAATACTTATAATTTTAAATTAGATAATGCATGTATTACATTTTAATTTTTTTGACTATACACAAATATACAATTATAAATATTAATTATTTAACTTGCGTGTGAATCTTTATATTGATGACATAAATTTTAATGGACAATGTAACTTTGTAATTTAGAGGGACCATACAATTAGTTAGTTAGAAAAGCATTATAATTATTTTTTATTATTGTTATAAAAGTTATTTATGTAAATTAAGGAGTTTAATTAAAACACTCATGTCAATTAACTAATATTAGAGAAAATCGCTTGATAAGACGAAACAATAATATTTATTATAGAATAAGTATCTTAAAGAAAAAAAATGCAATACTATTTTTTATAATATTATTATTAATTCACTAACATATTTTCATATGTCATTAAATTATATCAACTTTACTCATTGCATATTTATCTTGTATTCATTCACAATGACGAATCTATCTCACTTTTTTTATCTCTATTTTCAAATGAGACAAGATTTTTTTTAAAAGAAAAATATATACAATTGCAACCTATAGTTTCATTTTATAAGTCGGACGTTTAGTTACAAAAACAACCTAGGTCCCACTCATGCAAATTTTTAGATCCGCCCTGCCACGATCAGACCTGCAATATAAATGTATAATATCTATTAGTTTACCAAGTTTTACAGTACACTAATAAACTTGATATGATCAAAATATATGTTATACATACACATTTGTTTGGCTAGGAGATTGTAACTGTTTCAAATCAAACTTTGTATTAAACCAGTTGTTATNCGCCAAATGATTATTTTCATTTAGCAAATTTATATATTTCCATTGTAATATTAATTATAAATATAGGCTCCAACTTGTAAATAACTGATATTTATCATATAATATTAAAATGAAATTAACATCAGATAACCAGGGCTTTGCTGGATTATCCTGGTAATCGGGTTCATAGCCATATGCAGACTGAAAATTCAATAAATGCCTGACAAACATATACATAAAAGTATTGCGTTGAGTCCATATTATATGTAGTACTACTTTATAACATTACTTTATAAATCCAACGAGTTTTGGACTTTAGGAGGCCGGGCCGGCCTACTGAGTGTACTATACTTATCAACCTAAACATTTTGTCTTGAAATTCTCAACTCATATTAATTTTCCGTTACTTTTCTGTTTTGATTTAAGTAATGGTAATTTAAATTTCTAGTTGTTTTTATTTTCGTGTTTGTCAGAAAAGCTTCATCATTAAAGCCAGAGGAATCTTTTATTACTGAAAAAAGAGTATAACCCAAAATTAAAGAGAACAAAAACTTCGCTTCACAGTAGGAGTGAGCATGGGTCGGTATGATTCGGTTCGGTTTTCGGAACTATCGAAACGGTTCGGTTCGGTTTGGTTTGATTCAGATATTTGGAGATTTCTTATCATTTTTTAAATTTTTTTGAATGACCACCTAGTTATATTTTATTTTTTATATGTTTTTTCCAACATTCATCAATACTTCATCGACTAAAAATTTTATTTTTAAATCATATTTAGAAGTTACCCTAAATTTTAGTTAAGACTAAATTCAACTAACATTGAAAATTTAAATTAAAACAAAATATAATACAGTTTTATATTAAAGTAATATTTATTTAACCTTCCATACCATGTTAGTTATAAGATAACTAAGGCTAAGTATCTACAACATTAAGTAAAGCTTAAATAGTTTTTTTTTAAATCTTTAACCTTTCATTCCATTTTTTTTTAAACATGAGAAATTCAATTGTAGATTAAGTATTACTAAACATGAAATATAAGTCAATCTTGATTGTTATTACTGTATTTTATTTGCATTTTAAAAATTCTGAAATTATATATATAGGATCAAAGTTGACATAAAATATATTAATAACACGCATCTATTTTTATAATTCGGTTCTTAATTTCGGTTCTGTACGGTACGGGACGGTTCGATTTGGTTCTCGGTATGGATATTTATGAAATCTCCAGAACCGTACCAATTATTTTTTCAGTTCGGTTCGGTTAGGAGAAAGTCAAACAGTCAACGGATATTTTTCGGTTCGAAGTGATTTCAGTTCGATTTTTGGAACGGTTCGGAATTCTCCGAGTCCCATGCTCAGCACTACTTCACAGTACCAGCAGCTTAGTTTATAATGAAAAAAAANTTATAATGAAAAAAAAAAAAAAATTGAAGTGATTGGAATAAAAGATAAATTAGCATAGACTATCTTGTATGTGACTAGAAATTTGAAGCAATCCATGCGCATCATTGTATATTCTGTTGCCTGTTGGGATCAAA
Source organism: Striga asiatica (assembly GCA_008636005.1). Taxonomy (NCBI): domain Eukaryota; kingdom Viridiplantae; phylum Streptophyta; class Magnoliopsida; order Lamiales; family Orobanchaceae; genus Striga; species Striga asiatica. The sequence continues at coordinate 358,819 of BKCP01005183.1, forward strand.
TTCAAATATTTATACTATGACCAAAATAATAATTAATGACATGTACATTACTTTGTACCCAAAAAAAAAAAAAANGGTGACATGTACATTACTCAGGTAGAAAATTATTGATATGCTTACAACTCCAAATGAGGTGTGATCCAAGTTCGACAATGATAATTGCAATTAACAGAGGGCATGTGCGAAAATATGGATCTGTTTTCTAGCAATGGCTGCCCATGGAGGTTGCCTGATTTAAAGGATAAAAGCTGTTTGGCAAATTTGCAAAACAGAACATGAATTCATAATCTTTACTTCAATTGTAGTTTAAACATAATTTTTTAATTTGGTAATTTAAGCAACCGTTCATTATTTTTTGTAAATAAATGCCAAGTCCGACAATATTTTGAGATTGTCTAGCACTACTATTTATTTATTTATTTATTTTTTTGCCGAAACTGCAAATTTTATTAATAAAACATATAATTATAAGTGGCTAATTAGCCGACTGAAGGAGGTCGATCGCTTTGGAGCATCCAGATCGCTTTGCTACCTCAAAGGACGTCGACAAAAAGTTGGTGTACTTGTTGTCAATCTTTTGTGACGAGGAGACTGACCGCTTGTCAGGCAACAAGGCGACCCGAGCTAGTTATGCTCTCAACAACATCATCCAAGTATGACCCCCTCTTATACCTTTTAAATACTTGAGAACTTGGGATCGACCTCTTAATACTTGTACTTATCCCGCTACCTTTTATCATACATGCACTATCTTCCTTTTCCCCATGTTGAAAGAGGCGCTGGCTAATGAGACCCCATCCCCAAAGGTCGCCCGACTAGAGACTAAGCATGCGCACAACGAGGCCGTCGATGTGAGCCTGCACGCCATAATTAGCCACCAGAGGACTGGCTCAGTCGGCTTGGTGAGGAAAATGCCTAGTTGAAGACCGAGACATCTCAACTGAAGGTCGAGGTGTACCAGCTGAAGGCCCAACTGGCCAAGCTCGTCAACTCGATGTACGAGCGTGAGTCCCGGCTTGCGAGGAAGGTCTTGCCTATTTCTGGACCTCGGCTCTGGGGAAGAGCTTCTAGGAGCATTAATGGTTGGAGCTTTTCAACTGATTCAAGAACTCCATAGAGTTCCTCCATTTTGGCACTTGTTTGCTGCCAAACAGTACTTTATTTTTTATTATTTTTTTTTATTCTGAAAAAAATATGGAACAAGATTGCAAGGATTTCTTACGGTGAAGAAGCTCGCTCGACTTATCAGTTAGTTGCTTAAGGTATGCAACTTCTTTTTCTTAACTTTAATTAATTTCCAAAGAACAAGTTCGGGGGAGAGAAGTGTCGTATATCTTGAGTGTATCAATTTGCTTGAGTTGAATATTTTTTCTTTGTCTTGTGTTATGCTTCGAATGATTGGTGGATACACAAGATTTGTACAGAGTTGTTTATTTTAATTGAGATTTTGTGATGGTGATCATAAATAATATGCCTTTATAAATTGCTTGATTTCTTTGAGTCAATGATTCATTTACCTCGGAGAGGATTTGAGCCTTATTTGATTCTTGTGTGTTTTGTCGAATACTTGGAATACTAAAACTTGCATTGGTTCTTACTTGAAAATATGATTATGTGCATGAAGCTTTGAAATGATTGAGGCAATTCTTGTTATCAATACCATTTTATCCTCTTTTATTTTAAGTAGTCAGTTTGAGCATTTTCATGATAGCCCTTGATGTGACTGATTTTATATTACATAGTGATGTTGGGGGTTGAGTGAAGCTATATGTGATGATGAGCTATAGTGATTTCAATTTTGGGAATTTAATGAGTATGAGATGGAGGCATTTGGAAAAAAAAAAAAAAAAGAATAAAGAGAGCTCGCAATGTGAATTGTGAAACTTTTACTCCCCTTAGTCTTGATTTGATTTGTTGATGCATGAATAATGAGTAATGAGAAACCATTCTAGGACACTTGGATGAACTACAATGACTACATCTAAAAAATGTTGTTCTATTTATTTATTATTGTTTGGAAAGGTTGGTCTCACGAAAAAAAATTATTAACAATTAACAGAAAAAAATATCAAGTGCTGAGAGTTGCGTATACGGTATTGTGCTTTATAGAGTTACGTATATGTGTTTTATTTGGGAGATAATTGAAGATAGAAGAGGGTGATTTTTCGTTGTTTATTTGTTTGAATTTTTTAGTCACTTGGCTTATATTTTTCTACATTGTCCAAAAAGTTTACAATACAACCCAAAAGACATTTTGATTCTTAGCTCACATACATTAATTGTATTTAGTAGAGTTTAGACGATTTACAAGCTTGTGGTTGACCTCGTGTTTCAAACTAACTTGAGCGCACCCTTCTATTTTTCGATGTTATTTCACAAGATATTCGAGTGAAACATATATATATTTGACTTTATTTGAGTGTTCATGGATTCAAGGTTTTGTCAAGTTAATAATTGTTGCATATGTATTTCTGATTACTTTAATTTATCTTAATTCTTTTGGATAACTTGATGTTGTTTTTTGTTTTGAATCACCCTTCATGCACGGGATTTGTTTTATCTTATTTGTTATTCGAGGTTGAACAGTGGCTAAATTTGGGGGATTTAACATACGTCAATTTTACGTGCAATTTAGAGTTATTTCGTGCCCGTTTCGTCGTAGTTTGATATACAATAATTATATAATTAATAAATTTTATTAAACTATGATGAGGTGTGTTATTTTGAGTTTTGATGAGAAATAAGTTCGAAATAATTATTGAAGCCGAAAAGGATGTGAAATGGATATAAACGGTGTGCGAACCATGTATTGAAACAAATCCAGTTTGAGATTATAGGTGTGAACATTACTTAGGCTCAAGCAGGCCGAACAAAATGGAATAAAAAAATAAGGCAGCCCATTTCAGATTGGCACAATTGGAGAATTACAGGCATGGGCATATTCGTAATTTCTTAGTGTGCATGAATTGTTCTGTACTTCATCTCCTTCAGCAGCAGACGTCCGCCATGAAAAAGAGCTGCCCCATGACCTGATGTCCGCCATGAATTGTTCTGTAGTGTCGAATAAGCTGTTTTTTTTTTCTTTTCTCTTTCGAATTCAGTGTTTTATATTTGTTTTCCTGATTTTTGAAGCATATTTCTAGGCTAATTTCATCTTAATAAATAGGATTTGTTAGTATTCAGATTGATTTATGACATGATTTTTATTTGATTCATTCTGGTTTATCTTTGATTTTGATTTCGTATACTTATTTTAATTGTATGAGTAGATGACTATTTTGAATACATATTTGTGATTGATTTGAGACCGAGAGAAGATAATTGATTTCTAGAATTGAGAAACTTATAATGTAAGAAAATAAACAGACCGAGAGGTTGATAAGATCTTACAAGAGAACGAAAATCTTAGGAACTTACGAAGTTAGTGTTCATTTTGAAACCGAAAGGAGATTTATAAATAGCAATTAATCTACGATATAACTTGTTCTAGAGAAAGATTAATATAATTTAATGATTATCTCAAGCTATGATAGAAAGTAAAAGGGCGTCAGAGATTTTCTGTCCAGATATTGGTTATAGATAAACAGTTCCCCAAATTACATAAGCAAACTAACTGATGAGTAGTAAGGAATGTTGCAATATTGCTAAGATTATATGGTGCCAATGACTATGTCTATGCATGATCTTTGAAGATGCAACTATAGATCATTAATTAAAAGCAATTCATGTAAGTACTTCACTGAATTAAAATTGCAAATCACGCATAACTAAAAACGTACTTTTTAAAAATTCTGGGCAAATAATACGACAAAGAAGACTTCAAAATTAATATAAATACCCTGAGATCATAAATTGATCACAAGCATAACAAAATACGTGATTTTTTTTTTTCTTTCCATATATAGAAGACATTTATTTATATTTATCTAAATATCGAAACGAAGTTCCTTAGCCTGTCACGTAATCTTGCAGCTGCATCATCTTGTGAAGACACTCCATAATCAACCTGAACATAAATAAGAAAATAACGAACAAGAAAAGGAAACATTATTCTGCAAATCGAAACGCAAGAAAATACAATTGATTAATTTAAAACAAAACATGCAGGAAAAAATCAATTTTTATTTTTCTACCTTGCAATGCATAGTGTGTAAAAATGCATCATCAAGCACCGAAAAGCTGGCCGACACAACTTCAGCACCTTCTTCGTGCAATATTCGGATAATTTCACTTAACTTAAACTGATAATTTTTCCCAGATATCAAGAAAACCTCCAAAGCAGAGCCCATTACACAAACATCAATGCTCGGCAAATCAATCCCTCCCCACACACTCAAATTTGCAGAATCTTTCCTCAAGAGACATTCTTTTTGCTGCTTCAGTTTTTCCAGGTTAAACTGTAGCTTCTTTATGTAATTTGTGGCTCCTTCAAGCTGGCCAGGTATCGAAAAGTTTTCCTACAAAACCAGAAAATTAAACAATAATATTAAAAGGGGGGTTAGAAAGAACATACATTTAGTCATTTTTTTTACAAAAAAAAAGAAGATTGTAATCAAACCCTAGATGATTGATTAGGAACAAGAGAATTGAGACTGGAATAAAGGGATTTCATAACATTTCTTCGTTCTTTCTCAATAATTTTTCGGTCGGGTTTGGAGTAGCAATGGTTAGGATTCATTTGTGTGTGATTTTTTTCTATTTTTAAAGACTTGAAGCTCAAGAGGAAATTTGGAAAGGTAAAAGGCTTAAAGGAATAACAGGCAGCATAAAATAGGTGTGTTATGGAGTGGTACAATGACATATATAAAAGCTGTTGATTTGATACCCAAAGTTAAGTGTGCTTTAGTTGAAATTGTGACCCCACCATATGGTGTGTGGAGTGATATTCTTGACCACATTTTATAGTTTCAATTGACAACGTCCAAAATCGTGCTAGTAAACGCACGTTTAGATTTTGGTTTAATTATTTCACACTATTGTAAGTTTGTGGGGAAAAATGGTGCACTTCTTGCTTTACGTGATACGTTTAACTTCTTGCATTAATATGGGTAGAGAGTGAGCCACGAGGGTCATGACGATTAAATACACTACAAGAAAATGACGAAATTTCAATAGAAAATATATTTCAATAGATTTCCAACGACAACTTCAATGGATATTTCAATGCTATTATTTCCGTTGCAATTATTCTAACAGAAATTCCAACAAAAATATTCTGTTGGAATGAGTTTTTAATTGGAATTTTCGTTGGATTTCGACGATTCCAACTGTATATTTTCCAACGGTGGTAAAAATAAAAATTCCTACGGAAATAGCATATTCCAACAAAAATTCCTACAGTTAAAAGCCGTTGGAATCATCATATTCCATCTAAAATTACAATGAAAATACATTCCAACGGAATATTTTCGTTGGAATTTCCGTTGGTATAATTCCAATAGAAGATATACAATTGGAATATATTACCATAGTATTTTTCGTTGGAATATTAACAATTTTTTTTGTAGTGATATTTTTTTTAACATATAATATACTAATGCATAGCTAGTGCGATGCACGGGACACATATATTAAATGAGTCGTTTCTATAGGGCTTGTATGTTTAGACAAAAAAACAATAGGGTTGGATCATCAATTTTTCACTTTTTTCAATCAGTGATGTTATTTTAGTCATAACGTTGACACTTTAATTAATATATTATTCTGCTAACACGTTACACTAATATAAATTTAATTTTACAATATATATATTTATTCATCGATATAAGAAAAAAAAATAAAAATTATACTTATTCATGTTCACCATATAATACTCAATTATTATTTTATTATATTATTTGTTTGTCATATAATGTAATTATCATTAGTTATAAAGGTTATAGACGTAGTCTTCTCCTTCTTAGTTTATGTAATGAAATTTAAAATAAAATTTTGTGTATAAATATTTAAAAAATACACACACATGTTTTTTAGAATTTAATTTCTCATAATAATTAAATAAAAAATCGGATTTAGCAAATTGCCAAATAATAAAGCCTTACATAATCAAATGATTTTTCTAATTTGCATCCTAAGGCTTTATTAGTTTATTTAACATACAATGAAATAAAATATATATTTTACAATAAATTCATTATGGAAACAAATAATAATAAAAAAATAATAAAAGTTATCATGGTTGACAATAATATACAAAAAAAACATGTTGAAATTGTAAAGAATATTTAATATATTTTAATTTTATTATTTAGCCATTAGTAAATTATTTATTGATGTGATCGTTATCTATTAAATAGAAAATTATTTTAATTTGATAAAATTATTTGTTTTTATATAATTAAATAAAGGTTAAAAAATATTATCGAAAAATATTAATTCACCAACTTGATTTCACCTAATTAGTTAGAAGGAAAAAATTATTTAACATATTACGGTTGTTTATAAATTTTTTAGGATGAAAGTCATCAACATTTGTGAAAAAAAATTAGTAATATGGTTAAGACTTAAAATTTGTTTTCATATTTATGTTGACCAAAATATTATCAACATGAATCATAGAAAATCAAACCATAATTTATTATAATGGTTATCAATAAAATTATTGCAAAAGTTAATACAATTATTCAAGGAAAGAATCTTTTTAACAATATCTGATTTGGAAATATGTATATGAAAGCAACTAATGCATATATTTAAAAAGTTTCACTAAATGCTCCCAATTTTTTTTGCTACTGTTTTTAGTAAATGGTTATTCTCTTCAAATCTATATAAATTTGTAATTATCAAAGTTATTAAAGTTGATAAATGTTTAATCGTTTGGTGGTGAACTGGGGCCTTTGTACTCGAGCATTTAGTTTGGACTAGTCGGAGCCTAGCGAAGTCATCAAAGTCTTAATAAATTTATTATATTTTCGTCTCACACAATTTATAAGTTATTTACATAACGATGACGAGCGATTGCTAACGGTTCTTAATCGTAGGATTAAGGGAGGATGAGATTTGATTAATCGAGAGACTGATGTGGTCTTATGCTGGTGAAAAACAAAGTTCTGTATGAAATAGCAGAAGAAATAAAGAACGCACGATTTCACCAATCTTGGGGGAGATCGGCGATGAGAATATTTCTCTTAAAGTAAGACTAGCAGTGAGTGGTTTTGTTACAGTAGTAGGTCTGATATTCATTGGAGACTAGATCCGTGCGGTGGTGAATTTTGTCATTCTCATATCCTTTGGAGGTGGAGGCAATTTTCGGCGAGTTTATTTTTCATTCCATTCATATCCGGGACATGTGACAAACGAGTTTGCATTTCTTACTTCCTTCTATTTTGTGTGTTTTTCATGTTTCATGTGCTCATATGTTTTTTGTTCTTATTGTGCCTTTTACTCGATTCCAATTCATAGTTATGTCCGTTCCTTGTCTTTTTTCTTTTACTTGTTTGGTTACGCAATGTGGACATTGCGTTGTTTTAAGTGTGGGGAGGTTTTTGAGAATCTTGCATGCTTATGTGGTGGATCGGTCTAGCTTTTAAGGATTATTTTGCTTTTGTTTTTGTGTTTTACTTGGTTTTGTTATTAAATGAACCGGTTTTGCGTGTTTGTGACGACTCTCCCGCATGAAATTTAATGCTTAGTCGATATTGCTAAAATTTTTTGGAATAAACGTGTTTATTTCTTTTTTAATTGTCTTATTTTATGCCTTGAAACGAGTTAAACCTTGATGATTCTAAGTTCATTGAAGATTTGCTAATGTGGGACGCATAATTTAAAGTCACGGCTTTGTTTTGTCCTTCGTAATACCTGATTTGTTATCCTTTGAACTTGCCTTCTTTGAAGTTTATGTGTAAAAGCTCATGTTCGTAGTCTATTCTCGTTATTACACATCGTGACATATTATTTTGATTGTATATTGTTGGAATTCACGTTGTTGTGTTGATTTGTTTGCACACTCATGAAAAAATAAAAAATAAAATAAAAGATGAGTTCGCGAGTCAAGTACGGATTAGACTCCTCTTGCCCCGGTTCACAAGGTGCAATGAGATAATGAGCACGAAAAATCGGTCTAGGAGACTCGAGAAAACCCCTCGAGGGTACACCTAGATAATAATCATCTGAAAATCTCTTTTGAAAAAAATGCAAAAAAAAAAAAAAAAAAAAAAATGAAGAAAAACAAAAGAATATAATGAATAAAGAGAGTGAAACTTTGTTTGTGACCATTGATCTTATTGTCTATCTTTGAGGTGGCTTATAGTCCTTTGGTCTTATGAAAAATATTTGTATTTTACGGACTACGAGTACACGTATGTTGCATTAGTATGTAGATTTGTAAATGTTGGCTTGTGACGAGTCGACCATGTGTGGAAGAGCATTGAACGTGTGTTATTTTGTATGATTCGAGATTGTGGAGAACATAATTTGAAATTGAATATTGACTATAAGAATCTCGGGGTAAAAACGGTTTTGCATACCTTGGGACATGATAGATGAGTAAATTAATTTATATTTTTGAAAGATTAGCGAGATTGTTTGATTGAGGACAAGTAAAAGGCTAAGTGTGGGGGAGTTATTTATATTTTTGTTGTTATTTTTTGTGTTTTTGAGTATTCTATTTGTGCTCGTTTTAGTTTATTATAGGTTTCTCTAGGTTCATTTCGTCGTTTTTTCTCGTTTTTTGTGTTTTTGTGTCGTTTTGGTGTCTTGTGCTTTTTATTTCTCTTTTTATCTTTTGTTTTGTAGGAAATGCACTCTAGTGACACACTTGACAGTACCGAAACATTACCCGGAAACCTGCCGGAAAATTTTCGGCCTGCAGGCCCAGTCAATGCTTGGTGGACATGCCGCGCAATGCTAGTTCTCCTAGCAAGTTGTTCCGGGCAAGTGCCTACTAGAGCCAGTCTACCTAGAGAGTTGTTTTGTCAGCCGGCAAGTGTAGACCACTGCCAGTCCTCCTAGCGAGTTGTTCTGCTAGCTGGCGAGCACTGACCACAGCCAGACCACCTAGCGAGTTGTTCCGCCACTGAGCAAGTGCTCACATCGCTCCGTCCTCCCAGCTAATTGTTTCGTCACCGAGTGAGTGTCTATCATTAAATGTGTGTGTTTTAGTGTTATTTTTGGTGTGTCTATAAGTAGACTACGTACTTTGTATTTTTGGGACAACTCCTTTATTTCTCAACTTTCGAGTTGGGGAATTATCCCTTTTTTCTCTCTTTTCTCTCCCTAGTTCATGTTTGGAGCTTTAAGACTTTAATTTTCCAACAATTTTCTGTCCATGTCGTTTTTATTAATGTTTTGAGTTTTTTTGTGTTTATTTCACCCGGGCATGTAGTAGGAAAGTAAGTACCTAGTTTAGAACATGCTATTTTGAAGTTGTTTTATTTTTTCTTACTACATGGTTTGAGGTTAAAATAGCGTCTTGGCCGGAATTCATGTGGATTGACTCGGTTTTTACTAAAGTTCGTATCTTTTCTTTTGTTTTGCTTGTCTAGTGTGACTAGTTGGTTAAAGTTTGATTCTTTCAAGATAAAAATCGAGACATTGTTGAAAGATCAGTTGGTACATAAAAGACCTCCGACCGGCTGGATTCGGCCTGATCTTGAGCTCTTCGTCGGTTGAACGCTTTCGGACCTGCAAAAACTCTCACACTGGAGGGGCTTTTCGGTGAAGAACCTCTGATGTTTAAGTTAACATTTTGAAGAAGATGAAGTGTTGTATGTATGTAGAGTAATCGAGAATGTAATGTGATAATAGACATATCTCGCTCTCTTATAGTGAGATGATACATTGTTGCACAAGACTGTCCGAATGGGCTACTCAAACTGTCTGATAGTGCAGCTCGAACTGCCCAATTTTGTTAGCACACCTGGCCCTATCCACGTGTGGCTCTTAACCCCTTAAGATTCCTTCTTATCTCTTAGTCTTTGTAATAGACCACTTAATGGTGCGACCAGGTCGAGGTCGGTTGAGGTGGAACTCTACTTGTTTTGGGCCTAAAATGTTGTCCTTTCCGGTCGATCATATGACCTCCCATGCCTACAGGTTGAGTTTCCAACAGACCATCCGAAGGCCCTAGCTCGACCTATCGTTGTTACTCTAAACTCCTCTCACTCCTTTCGACTTGACGATGCCTTGTCGATATTCGACCTCCCTGCTGCTATGCTTCAACCACCTGGTTCGTTCAGCCTTATAGACTGGTTTATTGTGTTTGCTCTTCCGGGTATGGTATCTCATATCATCAATTATATCATAATTAAATGTTTGAGTCTAGGCTCTAGTTGCATTTAATTGAGCTCGTTTCTCTTTGTTTTTGTCTTTTCTCAAGTGTTAAAGACTCCATGTTTAATAAAGCTCCAATCTTTAGTTAAAGTTCGCATCTTTAAGTAATTGTTCTTAATTTCTTAGGCTAATCTAGTTTAAAATTATCTCAAGCAATCTTGTTAGCATGTTTATTACTTTAATTTTTCCTTTTCATGCCTTCACATCTAGTAAGTGAATGAAACTCCGAATAGTTTTCCTTGAGAGATGACATGACGTTTTGAATTACTCGTTTATCAATTAATTCCCAAAAACTATACTCAACACGATGTAAAAGAAAATTTTCCTTATAACATTTATGACCAATTTAACAATCTTTGTGGAACACAAGATCATGGACTCTTTATTCTGTCCCAAACTTTCTTCATATCATAATGAAAATCACACTTATTTTGTTCCTTACGATTTATAGTCCTTGGTCGTATCATTAGACCCCCTTTAACTAGAGTCCAAAATGGCTTTTTGGATAGATTAATTCATGTTTAGAATTTTAAGTTCCACATCTTTTTCCTTCTTTTGGATGGTAATGCACTGATCCTAATCATGGTTTCTATTTTTTATTTCATTTCAAATTAATTTTAGAGAACTATTTTTTAGATAATTTTTGGAGATATAATTCACTGGCAATGTCGTAAATATCATCATAATTTCTAAGTTAACCAACCCTTTGATTTGTGCAACTACTTACTACTCCCTCCATTTTGAAATATAAGGCATTTAAGGTTATTGCACAAATATTAAGGAGACATTAATTAATGAATAAATTGACTAAATTAACCTTATTTACTCTAATCACAACCACTCCACACTTCCTTAATTTCAACACAATGAGGGTATATTTGGAAAAAAATGCAAAAATTTGTCTTGATTTTTGAACGCGCCTTATATTTAAAAAAAAAATGAGAAATTTTTATACGCCTTATATTTCAAAATGGAGGGAGTTACAATGAAAACACAAGTAACACTTCTCTGCAACTACTTGTAGTAACTTACGGATAGACAGAGTCCGAGTTGGGCCGGCGGGCCAGGTGGCCTGTGTCCACTTCTAATGGACTCCTACATAAAAAAAATATAAAATAAATAAAAATTGCAAGGCAGCCCTGTGATTCTCACCACACCAAGTTGGTTACCTACCTAAGAACTTTAAACAAAAAATGTACGTTTTATAATTATATCGCTAAAAGAAAAATTCAAAATTGTATGTATCGTTTGATAATTAAATATTGTAAGTTGTAATTGAGCTAATTATTATTTTTGGAGCTAAGTCCGGAGGAAAAGCTTCTACCTATGCAATGTTCGTGCCCGTGCGTTGTCCTGGGTTTGAAATTAGACTATCAACTAAAAATAGTGAAAATTTATAAGCNAATTTTGATCATATACGTTCTAAACTTGAATTGAACTAGTTTTTGTCCCGTGCATTTGCACGGAAAACTATATGATACATGAAAAAATAATAAAAATTATAAACAATAGTAAAAATCATAACAAATTCATTGAAAAAAATTAAGAAAAAAAATATAAGTATTCTTAAACACTTATTTATAAAACAACGTCGTGGTTTTTCTATCGTCAAATCTCCCTCAGCTCAAATCAAAATTTTCAAATCCCACTAACTTGTAACTCTAAAAAGCGCCACGTATAATTGCTCATGACTAAATGCAGAGCTCTTCAGTAGTAAGCTGACGTACGACAGAGACTGTCTTTGACTCTTATTGATCATGTCATAGCATAGAAAACACTTCTTTATATTGTTTGTCCTCGACTCTTATTGATTGATAGAGATTGTCCTTGCTTCTTAATAAAAAAATACCATCTAAATATAAATGAGTAAATATAATATTAATTTTTTATATAAACAAAAAATTTAAAGTAATTGATAATGAGTATAGAATTACCCTTGCGGATTCAAGTTATTTCAACGATGTTCTTTTTATATATCTAAGATTTAATTTTTTTTTCTGATTTATATGAATATAAACACATTTGACTAATTTTTATAAAATTTATTGAAAAAAGTTACTATTTTTTTGAAAAACTGATAAGATATTAAGATAATATTGTACTTAACAAAAATGTGGGATTAATTAAAATAAATCTTTTTAATTTAGTCATTAACTAATTAAATTTAACTATAAAAAACCTTCTTAAATGTGAGATTAATGAGTAATTAATTAAAAAAAATGCAACTCCTTTTAGAGAAAAAGTGAAAATATTTTTATTAAATGTTTTATTAAATGGGATTAGCTAGCAATTATATATATATATATATATAGATAATAATGATGCTTAGTCTACATCGTCATTATATACTTGATCCGGCAGATGAAACATAGAAACCGATAACCTGCAAAACAAGAGTGCGGTGGATTTAAAGACAAAATTGAAAAAACTCAAATTAAATTTGAATAGTTGTAGAAAATATTTTCTTTTAGACTTATATAATTTTATAAATGTAGTTAAAGTAGTTATTATTTTTAAAAATTGAGTTTAAATGAGGGTAATTTTTAAAAACTACTACTTATACTAATATATTGTGTCACTAAATTATGTATTAATGACGCACTTTTGAAAAAGTGTCGCGTATTAAAGATTACATACGTATCTAGGTTGCGTCACAAATAAATTCGTAACATCAAATTTAGCAACACAACTCGTGACACTTTTGAAAGTGTGGGTAAATTTATTTGTGACAGTAATAAATGTCACCAAATAAAAAATAAACATTACTAAGTGCAGTTTTTTTTGTAGTGTCTATTAGTTATTCATTGTGATATATATTTCTTTACAACTAATTAATAAGAATAAAAAATTACTTTTTTTTTTTATCATTCAAATAATACATTTTTTTTTTTTTTATTTAAACACACATGCAAATGCAATACAGGGATTACACAAGGGTGACACACATGCAAATAGCAATCCCGTTACACAATGAAGTACCTGGCTGTAAACATTAGATCTTGAAAGCCATATTTGACTTTATGTGTGAATTGGTAGAAAATCAAGTAAAATCACTTGAGTCCAGACCTTTCATCATCAATTCTAAGACAGTGAAACACTTCAAATTATCCACGTTTCCTCATAATGCGTTCAATGTACCTTCTTTCAACACTGCAGTTACCATCCAAACCAATATTCGTATACTATGGGGCAAAATTTAAAAAAAGATACACCAATTTGGACGTTGTCAAGAAACAAGATATTATATCAATCCTAACGGAAAAGATACGTTTAGTTGTCAATTTATTTGGAAAAGATGCATTAATTGCCCCATCTGAATAAAATATTAACGAGGATAGATAAGGTATGACGTATCATTTAACATTTTCCTAATTTCCTACGTGTTATTAACCTGGCGTGATGTGATATCCTCACTGTCAAGTAGACATCCACACCTAGATAAAATTATAAAAATAAATTCAAAATAAATAAATAAACATGAAGGCACATCAACAAACTCTTAAAAAACAAAGTGTTGGCCATCAGCAGTATCACCCAGATCACGAGCACAAAGTACAGAATCGCTGGCCATGCATAGCAGAGAACGGCGAGAAAACCTCGATATTGACCACTTTCTAACTTGGTCTTATAGTTTGGCATTTTTCTCAATCTTTTGATTGAGAAACCTAACGCTACGATTGTAAATAAATTAAAATTTTTTTGATTCGGTCGTGTTTCGAATTCGAATTCGAATATGAATAGTGTTTAGTATTTGAAATTTATTCGAATTCGAATATGCACATATTCGTTTCGAAATTATTGAATATTTGATTCGTTAACAATAATTACATATAATCTAGTATATTATATCTAATATAAGACTTTACATTAGATTATATATATATATATATATATATGATAGGATATATATACATATATCAGATTATTAAATATAAATATAAAACACAAAAAATATATTTATATTTAAAAAGACATATTTAATTTATTTTAAAAAATATTAATATTTATATATATATATATATTCAAAAAATATGTTTAAAAGCATGAAACCATCGCCGCCTCCTGCCGACATCCGCCGCCACCCGTCACCGGCCGCCGGTCGACCACCTACAATCGGAAATTTTTTTGCATCATCTTGAAGCTCTTCTTTCCCTCATTCAACTCCTATAATTTCTGAAAAAAAAATTCAACTGGTAAGGTCACCAATTAATCCGGTCAATGTTTTTGGATCTAAAAAATTCAGGCCAAAATCTGGTCGTCTTCTTCAATTTTCCGGTGATTCATGGCGACCCACCGAAATTCGAGGACATCTCCGGACTCCCCGCGCCGCCATGGACCTGACGACGTCCACCATCTCCAGAACCGACGACTTTTTCCGACAAACTGTTTTTTCCGGCGACTATTGTTATCCAGATCTATGAGTAATAATTGTTGAACTTGTCCCGACTGAAAACAAAAGTCATCTGAAGGTCGGCCGATGGCAAGTGACGCCAGAGCTAAGTGACTGGAAGCAGTCGGGAGGCATGAGTAGGCAACAAACGACGACGAGCGAGCTCAAACCAAAAAGAGGGTCCAACAGCATGCTTCACTTTCAGCCCAACACCAGCGATCAAGGGTCCGGCTAGATATCAAACTAGTCAGGAAGCCAAGAAAGACTCATTGGAAGACGGAGAAGCAGAATAACAGACTACTCGTGGCGCTCCCAATTTTTGGCCAATTATCGTTTGGGTTTAAAGTAAAAAATGTATATTTTATTATTATTTGTTTATTTATTTTTTTTTTTAAATTTTTTTTTTATAATTTTAGGCCAAATTGCAAAAATTAGCCAGTAACTTAGACGGGTTGGCATTTATACCCACCATCTTTCAACTTTGGCAATAATACCTATTATGTGTTAAAAAATCGGTCTTTCTACCCAAATCCAGCCAATCTCGTTGGAAATCCGCCTGAGTTCACTGCCAACGTGGACTACACGTGGACGAATTAATCCACCTCAGCTATATCGTCTATAAATACACCATCCACGCATGTTCTCCTTCATTTTTCACACAAAAATCGGCAAAAATTCGAACAAAAAAAAAAGCCCTAATATTCTAGCAGAAACCCTAGATTTCGAAAGCCTTCTTGTTCGGTACAACCTTCAAGAAATTCGACTTAAGAGTGAAACTCTAACGACTTAACGAGATGTCTTACAACACAAATAATCCAAATTGCCGTTGTGGGTTGCGAGCTGAAATTCGCACTTCGTGGAAAACTCCAAATTGTGGAAGAAGATATTTCTCGTGCCTCCATTGGCCTGTAAGTCATACAATATTTGAGAGTTTTAGATGAATAAGTGCTTTGTAATTGAATTTGATTTTTGTTTTTATTTATGTATTTTATTTTTGGTGGAATTCAGGGAGGAGGATGCAAGTATTTTGGATGGGTCGATCCTCCTCTTTGTGCCCGTGCTCAACAAATAATTCCTGGGTTGCTCAGGAGATTGAATGAAATGAAAGAATCAAGTAAGAGTGCTGACATTGAAAAATTCGAGGTTCTGAAGTTTGAAGAAGAAAACAAGAAATTGAAGAAACTCAATTTTCAATTTGAAGAAAAAAACAAGAAGTTGAAGAAACTCAATATTGAGTTTGAAGAAGAAAACAAGAAACTAAATGCAGAAATTCTGAAATTGAAGAGTGAGACTGCAAAAAAAAAATTATTGATAATTTGGAGTTTGGTGTTTTTCTTTTGTGGCTCTCAGACAGATGATGAAAAGATGTTGAATAACTGATATTAGGTTGCTGCATATTTGTAATGTAGTTGACATTGTTGTATTTGGTTGTAAGTTGATATTGTAATGGCATAAAAAATGTTAGTTTGTGGCATATTTGTGCTTTGTGTCTCTCATTACCTGTTAGTTGTTTAACCATTAGGAAAGTTTTAGCTGCAGCTTTGCCTGAAATACATGTAGCACAAAAATGTGCACACAAACTTCACACAACAATATACACAATGCATAACTAAAACCCCTTATTAGTCACAACAATATACACACAAACTGCACACAAACCCTTATTAGCCATAACAAAAACCATAACACCATAACAAACCCCTTATCCATAACAAACTACACAGTGCATACCAAAACCAACAAATTAGAATTCCTTACAAGACCATAACAAATCATTACCAAATCCAACACAAAATGTATGAACATAAATTGTACACAAAAATTTCTTACAAGATCATAATAATTTCTTAGAACCCATATTAAAAACCATACCAAATCCATTACAAAATCCATAAAAACTACCAACCAAATCAGCACATTATCAAGCAGTACAAAAGATCTAAGCAAATCCAAACTTCAAAAGATCCCTTCAGAATTATAACATTATCCACAACAAACCAGTACAAAATCCCTTACAACCCATTATCAACCTAGTTCAACAGACACAAATTCACTTGTCATTGTCATGACCTTTTTTGTTAAGTACCAAGTACTTTTTCTCCTTATCAAGTACAACCTTTTCATGTGCTAATGTAATGCTTCTTCCCATAGAAAAAACAGGTCTCTCTCCTTAAATGTTGGAGGCCCTCTGATTTGAACTCCATGTGTGGCTCTTGTAGGCTGCACTGAGTTTTCCCTGACTAACTGCTCATACATGGATGGTCTAGGTGTTGATATTTGCATTGTGGCTATCAAAGGTGTTTGGGACTGTTGTGTAGGAGTTTCTTCCATCACCATACTTTCATCTTCATGATTTGACAGTGGTGGAAACAAAGTTGGGTTCACAGTACTTGCTAGGTTTCTAAGGGATGGATCACTGTTTCTTCTTACCTGAAACACACATCAAAACACACAGTAGCAGTTAATTGCACCTACAGTTAACTGAAATTAAAACACACAGTAGCAGTATATATATTTAAATTAATTACCTGCATCTTCTATACTGGTGGAGGTTGGTTAGTGGTAGATGAACATGTGACTGCATTATGGCCTTCTCCACCACATCTGCTGCAGTTGACCTTTGTCTGTTGCCTCCTCACTTTTGTAGGAGCTAAAATTCCTTTTTCTCTTCTTATTTTTCCCAACTATCTCATCACTCTCCCTTCTCCTTGCCTTAGAAGGTCTCCCTGCACCCCTTCCAAAATTTGGTGGCAGTGGTGGTATGAAATTGTTCTCCTCCCAAAGTTCAGTGCCATTAATGGGATACAAAGTGTTCCCATAAGCAGCCATATACTTAGATACTATGTAGCATTCATCTGCATACTCCTCAACATTACCTCTCTGAAAATGGATGGCACTCAAAGCATGGCTACATGGAATTCCAGACAATTCCCAAGACCTACATGAACAAACTCCATCCTTTAGGTTCACAGAGTATTGTGCACCATTGTTACACTTTATCTCAAAGTGTATGTCATCAGCCTTCACTGGTATGCAATCAGCCACTCCCTTATTGTGTAGCTCAAGAAGCTCCATTATTCTTGGACACAATTTATTCTTCCACTTTCTTGCAGCCCCATTCTCTTCATTAGGTATTCTCTAATTCACTCTAGCATTGTGATAACAGGTTCCTCTCTGGCCTCCAAAATACAAGAGTTAAAGGTCTCACAACAGTTATTCAATAACATATCACACTTGAGACCATCCTTGAAATTTGATTTGGACCACTGCTCTGGTGGTTTATCAGAGAGCCATTTCCATGCTTTTGGGTTCATCTCCTTAAGCTCTGCCATTCTATTTGTGAATCCTGACTTGGTTGTGGACATTGCAGCAGCCCATAAGGCATTTGTGAATGCCAAACCCCTAAAACCGGCTGTTTTGAAGTTATTGCAAAGATGCCTGACACAAAATCTGTGATCAGACTGAGGGAATATTTGAGCTGCAGCTTGAATGATCCCCTTCTGTTTGTCAAACATGAGGGTGAAACCACTGGTGTCAGTCATGGCTAAGTCATTCTTCATAATAGTTAAGAACCATGACCATGTCTCTGTGCACTCACTACTGACCACAGCATAAGAAAATGGGAACCACTTATATTGGGATCAACACCCACTGCAACCAACAATATACCCCAGTGTGGGCCCTTCAAATGACATCCATCAATCCCCATTATTGGTCTGCACCCATCTTTATACCCTTTCTTCATTGCAGCAAAACAAATGTACAACCTGTTGAACCTAGAATTTCCATTTTCATCAGCCTCGGTACCTAAAATGATAGTAGACCCAGGGTTTGATCTTCTAAGTTCCTCAGAATAATCCTACAACTTAGAATATTGCCCTTCTGCAGACCCTTGCAGAATTTTGAGTGCTCTTCTTTTAGTTCTATATGCTTGATCCTTAGAAATGTGACACCTTAGCTCTTCAATGGTGCTTGTCCTGAAACCCTTTACACTTCTCTTGGGGTCTGCCTTAAAGTCCTTCAAGTATCTGTCACACAACCAAGAGGACTTCACATTTTTCACCTGCAAGGTAGATGAACAAAAATAACTAGCATATATAAGTGTAAAGAAAAAATTAACTACCACATTAAAGTGTTAAATAAAATTAAGTACTACATTTTAGTGTTAGGCAAAAAATTAACTACCAATATTTGTTTTATAATCATTTAACTGAATGTTAAGATGAGTTAACATTTCTGACCTGAAAGGTACATGGACAAGAATGTTCCTAAATGAATTCCTTAATGAACCAAGTTTCTTCATTCTTCTTCTTTATTAGATGCACTTTCCATGGGCAGTCTGTTGCAACACATGTAACATACAACCTTGAAGAATCACTTCTACATATCTTTACACCTCTGTGACTCTCAATGGCATAACTTTGGACAGCTTTTTTAAATTCTTTTTTGCTATTAAATAGCATCCCAAGCTCAAACACAGGCTTGAAGATAGTGGCAGGATTGAATACAGGCATGTGTACTCCATCCTCATAATTGGCAATATGATCCTTTATGTCATCCCCATTATGGACCACATCTTCTTCACTGTGGCCACTTTCTTCTCCTGAACCCTGATTTGAACCCTCATTTGAACTTTCCACCACATTATGATCAACAAAATTCTGATATAGATCATCATCACTGTGGTCATCTTCCATATTGTACTCAAAATCCATGGAGTCTTCATCAAAGTTGGTTTCAACAAGAGCTACATTAGAGTTACTTTCAATGTGGTCATTGTCACACTCTTGTGCAACCACATTTTCAGTTGACAGATGAACTGATGACACCCCAGAATGATCATCAATAAGCTTAAACAATTCATCATCATTGTCCAATCCTATTAAACGGGATGCTTCTGACAACTGATTTGTTGTGTCCACACTGTGATCAACATTATTCTCAAACTGCTCATCATCACCGCTTTGCACACTTTCCACATTGTAATCAGAGTCTTCACTAAAGCTCTTTTGAACAAGGGCTTCATTACAGTCTTTTTCAACAGATGCTTCTCCACCATCCTTTTCAGTAAATGCTTCTGACAATTTATCTGTTGAGTCCACACTAAGATCAACATTGTTCTCAAACAGCTTATCATCATCACTACTTTGCTCAGTTTCCACATTGTAATCAGAATCAGGAAAGTCTTCCCCAGATTTGTTTTCAAGAGAGTGCTGATTACAGTCTTCACCAACAATTGATTCATCAGTTGGTATCACATCCACATAAATTTCTATCTCCTTAAGAGGTAGATGCTTAATAAACCAGGCCCTAGCATCCGCATCACTGAAAACTCCATGAAATCTATTGCCATACAATACATAATGTTTCCTCATTTTTCCTTTTCCAACAACCTCATCAGTTAAACTATAAAGAGATTCTACGTTCATACCTTTACTATCAACATAGTCAAAGATAACTGAATCACCCCCCTTATAGTAAGCAATAGGCTCATTA
Organism: Striga asiatica; assembly: GCA_008636005.1. Taxonomy (NCBI): domain Eukaryota; kingdom Viridiplantae; phylum Streptophyta; class Magnoliopsida; order Lamiales; family Orobanchaceae; genus Striga; species Striga asiatica. The sequence goes on from BKCP01005183.1 coordinate 378,974, forward strand.
CAAAATTGACCTCCATAGTACACAACAACACTGAGTTGACAACTCTCACGAGCTGTGATAAATAAAAAATTAAACTTTCATCAGTAAAAATTAACAACATTTCATATGAATAAAATACATGTCTTATATCCTCACATGTCTGTAAAAAGCCAAACATAAAACCAATGCAGGACCACCACAAACAAAAACAAAATTTATAAAGAACTTCAAACGGGTGCCGCAAAATAATGAAATCAATGGAGGAAAATTAAGGAATCTAACTGTACGCAGGAGGAGAAGAGTTTGGATTCCTATTGCTTCGCAAGTATATTGAGGATGTCATCAAATCATCGTCTTGATTTCTAGGGTTCTTTTTTGAATTGTGGCATGAAGCATTAGGGTTTTTTTCGTCTCAATGTTGGGGGTTTTTTTGTTCGAATTTTGGCGGATTTTTATGTGAAAAATAAGGGAGAAAATGTTTAGTGAACTCAGGCGGATTTTGGCAAATTTTGGCAGTTTTGTCTCAACGTGGAGGGTGTATTTATAGCCCGTAGCGCTGAGGTGGATTAACTAGTCCACGTGTAGTCCACGTTGGCATGTTTAGTGAACTCAGGCGGATTTCCGACGAGATTGGCCGGATTTGGGTAGAAAGACCGATTTTTTAACACATAATGGGTATTATTGCCAAAGTCGTAAATAACACGTAGGAAATTAAGAAAATATTAAATGACACGTCATTACCTTATCCATCCACATTAGCATTTTATCTGAATGGGAGTATTAATGCATCTTTTTCGAACAAATTAAAAACTAAATGTATTTTTTCCGTTAGGGACAACATAATGTCTTGTTTCTTGACAACACCCAAATTTGTGTATCTTTTTTGAAATGTTACCTATATTATGGCCTAACTTATTTGAAATTCAATTCTTGGGTTCACTCATGTTTTGCCCAACTCGCAGTTATTTTGACTGTGGAGTGCATGAGTCGTTTGTAAATAATTGTTAGGTAAATTAATTAGTTAGTTATTATTATCTGGTAGTATAGAAAATTATTTATAAGCGTATTTTATAATTTAATATTTTTTATATTACAATTATGATTTAAAACCTTATAATTCCCATATAATTTCCAATTTTTAGAAATTTCAATGATAACTTAATAGCAAAATTTTTATTCTTTATGGTTGAATTTTTTTATTAACAACCAAAATTTTTAATATAACAAAAGGTATATAATTGTTTAGTAGAACAATAAATTATTTTTATATTTTATTTTCTTGATAAATAAAATAACTACTTGTAGATCTATTCTAAGAAAAGAAAACATTAAGCTTTCGCAGTTTTGTTATGAAACCAACAGTTGGCTCGATAATGGAATCAACTATCTATGAACCACAAGAAAAAAAAAATCATATTATCTAATTACTTAAAAAATGCAATTACCTTTTATTTAATTGATATGTTTTACTTGTTGCATGCTATGTTTTAATTGATATGTTTTATTTGTTGTATGGAACTTTCCATAATAAGTTTTGAGCCACACTCAAAACTTGCCATGTAATATAGATTGAAGATTAAACCCTTCATCTCCACCACCCCCCTCCCCCTTCCCTTTCTTCCTCTCTTCATTTCTTCATCTAAAAAGAAGAAAAAAAAAATAACTTAGATCCGGTTAACTCCCCCTTCGCCTGAGACCTGCCGCTGCACTATCTGAGTCGGATTCCATCGAGTCAGGGCTGGGGGCCCTCTTTTTCGCCTGTTCGAATGCCATGTGGGAGTGTGGTCGGGATTGCCGCTCTCTATGTCCCCGGCCAAGGTCGGGTCGCCAGTCGTCAGCGTCGGGCCCCTAGCCTACTGAGTTTGTCGGCCATCTGTGATCAGGGGTGTGTCTAGGTACATGCTCATTTGTTTCCGTGTTTAGGGGTGTGGCTTGTTGCATTTTTGAACCCCTTTTGAGCCCTCCGACGGGGGTCGTTGGTGGCTTTTTCGGCAGGTCTCCACTTCCCCAGCGTGGTTGATTTTCGGAGTCCAAATCTAAATCGAGAATTGACTCTTCGTCAGATCCGTCTAGGCAACGCGAGTAGTCGCAATTTTCGATTTTGAGGTTCTGGTTTGTCACTTTGTTGGATATCTGTGTTGTTAGAGTGGTTTTTCCGCTGACTCTGGTGGTCGTGCGTTATGTCTGCTAGGTGTATAGGAAGTTGTATTTTATTTATACATTAGTTGTGTGTTTTCTTTTTTTAGGTTTGTTAGTCCAGTTTTGTTTAGATCTAGTCTCTTTTATGGAGTTCAGGTCTTCTTAATTATGGAGTTTGTGTTTTGTAATCAGAGACGGATCCACATGTGTGTTGGGGGAGGCCATTGTCCCCCCAACGTTATTGTTTTTTCCTATACTTATTAAGTATATGTAAAATGATATTTTTATATTACCTAAAAATTGAGACTTTGATAATCAACTGTCTTACCTAAAAATAGGGAATTTAAGGAAGAGTATTAGTAGATGAATCTACACAACTCTATCCTAACTCATTTGTACTAGTCCATGTACTAATTATTGTAAATAATAATTAAATATTGTAAGTCTTCCATAAATATGCTTGTATATAACTTAATACGCTATGAGGAGTAAATTTAATATACAGAGCACTTCAAATATTCAAGTTAATGTGGTGGAAATATATGATATATGCTTATAGAAAATTTGAACATGANTTTTTTTGTATTTTTATTTTGTACAAGTTCGAGTCAACTATTAATATATTCCCATAACTTGAGAAAATCAAACAACTCTAATTGCTTGCAAAATTTGAAAGTATATATTTTTTCTATTATATTAAATAGATGATGTTTTTGAAAATTACATTGTTTATTGCCTCACTGATTAAATTTTTCTGGACCCGCCCCTGTTTGTAATGTCAGTTATCTCCTTGATGGAGTTGTACCATTTGGATTCGTCTAGAATTACAAGAAGGTAGCTCCAGGTTGTCTGATTCCTTAGTATTAGTTGACAAAGTTTTGTTATGGAGCTATCAGATGGCTCGACTTATAGAGTCATCCGCACTTATTCACCAATAGTGTATTGACACGTGTCCTGCAATAAATACACTTTGGACATGTGTCAATACATTAAGTGGTGGATGGCTCCATAAAAAAACCATCCGATGACTCCATAGAATTTTTGTTAGTCGACATTCCCTTTGTACTCTTTTGAGTTTTTCACTTCGTTTCTCGTTTCCAAATAAAAAGAACCAACAATTTGCTTTCCTGGTTAAAAGATGAAACATGATCCTTTAAACTACTAAGACGCACGTTGGTGACCTTTAAAAGACACTTAAATAGTAATAAATTACAATAGATCCTAAGCATTCAATCCGCTAAACCAAAAACACTCCAACATATAGCGTCTTCATTTTGAGCGTTTTTGCCCAATCTGCTAATATAAAAATTTGTTCAAGCAAACTAGTTTTATGGCGTTTTTAATTCTTCGAAACCACTAATATAACATTTTGGACAAGAACGCTAGAAATCAAACATAACCTATTATGTTTTTGTTTTAGCCACCATGATTTAGTATTCTCGCATTTTTTTCTATTGCTTATTTTTACTCTTATCAACTTTATGACTTTCCTATCTGAATAATGATCTCATAACAAATCTCATTTTGATCTCAAACAAACTAAGAATTTATCAAGAACCTAATCTTTATGCAAAACGATTCAAGTATAATCAATATCAATATTAATGTCAAATCATTCTCTAATCCTGACATTTTACAGCTCCTGACGGAGAAATCGACATTTAAACAGTTACAGTTAATCATTCAATTGAGATATGCCCGTTAATTTTGAAATTAGAGCAGCAAACTTAAGTCTTTAAGTTTCGAAAAACACATTTATATTAAACAATTTAACATATAAAGGCAATTGTTATTATACATGGCCAAAGGGGTCCCCCAACAGTGACCCTTAAAATTTATGAGAACGAAGATGAATAATTCGTGTGTATAATAATAAAATAATATTCTTTCCTTTCAGCTTTAATTTTCCCAGACGTAACAGCTTTCATGTATGTGTTTTGTGAAGGTAAGGTTCAACATTTGAAGCCAGGTGAAGCTCATTTGATAGTAGCCACTACCCAATGACTTATTTAGAATCGGGTTCCATTCCATAGTGGGCCACGATCAATAGATCAAGAACCCAATTAGTCTTCATGCAAATCAATACAACTTCCAACAGGCTTTCTCATAAGTCCAACTAACTAAATACTAGTTTACATGTTGCAATAACAATCAAGTAGATCAACTCAATGAAATAAGGGACCATTTGTTAACACTATATAATAACATTATTTTGTAAAAAATATAGATACTCCTAATGGAAATGCATTATACATTTATACTAATTACAGTACCACTGAACAAATTGCCTTTAAAACCCA
>BKCP01005183.1:383417-434346 GCA_008636005.1 Striga asiatica
GTAACAAGGCTTATATATCTTTCAAATTACTTTTTAAAATTCTCTAAAAGACACATAAAGATGTGTATTTTAATTAAGGCTAAATTGGATGTTTGATACTATTAGAATATGAAGGTAGCGATTTAGGTCTCACTGAAGTGACATAACAATTTAAGTCTTATAATTTAAATTTTGCTGCAATTTTAATCTTTTGGCCATCCGCTGTGTAAAACAACCTCGACAAGGCTTGAACGACTCAGATCTGCTCTCAGCCAGTTCAATAAATCTGCAAAACAGCATCGGGAGGAATCCCGACGTAGAGACTCTGACGATCAAGTCAGTATATGGATGAGAAAGAGGATGAACAGTAGCAATATAGCTTGTAAGTATGTGATAGTGTGTATAGTGTAATTGAACATAACTCACCACTTTATATAGGGGTGTTACCTTGTTGCCCAAGACTGTTCAGATGGGCTGCCCGAGTGCCCAAACTATCCGTTCGTACTGTTCCTGAACTGCTCAATTCATTTAGGCCACGTGGTCTAATCCACGTGTTGTTCTTATCCCAATTATATTTCTTCTTATCCATTAGTTTGTCTTGTTAGACGGTCTAATCGTACGACTAGCTCGACTTTCCTTGAGCTAGATTGCCTCTACGTTGTGCTTATGCACTTTGTCTCTCAGGTCGATCCGTCGACCTGCACACTCCAGGTCGAGTTTCTACCAGGCTATCCTTGGGCCCTAACTCGACCTGTCGGCGAGCCTCCTTACTGGTAGAGTCATCATCAAGCTGATGCTTCCCTGACCTCCAGTATCGACATGCCGATTCACCTTGTTTGGTTAGACCGTTCTTTTAGTCGCGTCGGCCCAGTATGGTATCACATATCATCTAAGTCCTGTAATAGATTGTAAAAATTTCCAATTTATATATTTGAGATGAATTTTTATTAGCAAATTAAGTCATGTAACTTAAAATTTTGTTGCAGTATCAGTCCGTCAGACCGTTAAAATTCCAATTATGACGATCAGGAAGGATAAAAGTTGCAACAAAATTTTAAAATACATGACTTATATGGCTATATTTCACCCTAGTGTGACATAAATTGCTACCTTAATCTAATAGGGCCGAAATTGTAATTTTGTCTTTAATTGCAATCTTGGTGCTATTAGATTATGAAGGTAGCAATTTAGGTCTCATTGAAGTGACATATAGCAATTTAAGTCATGTAATTTAATATTTTATTGTAATTTAAGTCATTTAACAGTTAAAATTCTTAATTTTTGACTGGAAATACCACGTGCGGAACACGTGACGCATTCCAGGCCATTAATGATGACGTGGAAATGGACTCTCCGCCACATGGAAAAACCAATTTAAAAAAGAAAAATGAGGTGCATTTTCAAGCCATTAATAATGACGTGGCAATGAACTCTCAGCACATGGAAAAAACCAATNGAAAAAAAAAAAAAAGAGAAAAGAAAAATGAGATGGAAAAATAAATTGCCACCTCATCAGCATTTGGAGGGAAAACATAATAATCAATGATAGTGCCCCGTAACTTCATTATATTTGCCCCATTTTGCTAAGACCACATAAGCACTAATTTTACATGTTCATAGTAAAAATGTGGGAGAGCTCATATGTAACGAGTTTGGAGGAGTGGGATTGCAGCCAACCAAGTGTTGGTTGTACATCGTGGACATTGGAAAACCCCAAAAGACTTTTCTATTCTTGCTAGAGATGGTCACGGTTAATTGACGTGTCTGAGACCAAATGTGGAAAACAGTAAAAATCTTTAAACCAAATTTATAATTTTTTTTATTTCCACATGTATCTAGTTTAATATATTACTTTTTAGTTTTTTGGGCAGAAGTGGGCCAGCAATGTCTAACTTGATTTATGGAATTTGTAATCCACGCACCTCTTAAATGTTGAAAATTTAAAGTGAGTACAACCACTCTCTTCCTTTACTAATATTGTTATTTTAAAGCGGTTTTACGAAAATTTGCATTGTCAAACTTGATTGAGTTTTATAAACCTCAAACCTCATCATTATACCTTGAAAATGAGGTCATTAACCTCTTCAAAAACAATAATTAAAGATTAAAAATTTCTCTAATTATTAGATCAAGTAAATTTACACCTTGAAAATGAGGTTTATAAACCTCTTCAAAACACTATAATTAAAGATTAAAGATAGCTCTAATTTTTGGATCAAGTAAATTTGTGAAAAGTAGCTGGTACCAATCAAATCTTAAGTCCGGACTTGTGAGTTGTGACTCAATACACACTTGCCAAATTGCTTATTATTTTAAATTATCATATTTGAAGGAGATTATCACTTTTTAAACACTTGTTAGTGTGCTCAGCCAATGCCTAGTTGGAAAAGAAGTACATTATTTAACTTAAGTTTGCATCACCACATATTAATAATAATTAAGCTAATGCTCTTTTCTCTTTTCCATGTGCTCTATCCTTTGTTTAGGTGACATCATAATCAATCGAGATTAACTTTTTCAGTGCAATGACCCTGTGACTGTGAGCTAAGTTGTGTATTAATTAAATATGAATTGAGTAGCATCATCGAATGTACATCTGATTTTTTACTACAAGTAATCATTACTACTAAATAACAATAATAAATTGAAGCAATAGTAGCATGTACCCTTGATGTAAGGAAGCATACGAGTGAGATGAGATCGCAATCTCAAGAACATCTCAACACGATATCAAATCATCTTTTCATTTAATAACTAGTGTGTGGCCCGTGCGATGCACAGGAAAACAATATTACGATTGTATTATAAATTAAATATATAAATAACATTAATCATGATTTATCCATTGTTTTTAAATTAAACCGAGTGGGACACAGTCCTACTGGATGGATCGAGAATCGGTTTATAATCAGTCTAGTTCGCTTGAATAAAATATTTGCTCTCGAATCCGTCAACACCAGTCGGTTGGACTGGTAGGATCGATACGATTTTCTAAATAAATTTTGTTATATTTAAAATTATTTTAAACAAAATTACATATTTAAATAAAATAAAAATTTATAAATTATTTATCAATTAGTTTAAACATTTGAATTTATAAATTATTTAGATATCTAAGTAACACATTTTATTTACATTTATTACAAAAAGTACTATATCTATCTATATATATATATATATATATATATATTTAAAATATTTATAAATTAAAATCTGAACAAACCACAAATGAGTTAATAAAATAGCTTGATCGTTTCGATGACGGTCCAGTTCTGAACACCTTATATTTACTGTACATAATAAATATTATAATAAAATATTATATAATTCACATAAATATTAATAAAATGATATATAAATATTCATAAAACATTAAAGATGTTGTCATAAAAGTATTGTTAATACGATTATTTGAAGTTTGGACTACATCACATCTACGTAATAAAATATTTTCAATATAAAATTTACATTTAGATTCAATAATCAATTTGGTGTGGTCGAACTGATACATAACTTAGTCCCTGGAACCAACCAAGTTGTGTCAATTTTTTTGACTATTTTAAATATCACCTAAAAGTATTTTAATCAGCCTGGGCAGTACCCTATTTCAATCACCCGATTGATCCAAAGAAATTTTCTTATTTTATTTAAATATATTTAATTTTATGAAATAAAAATATTTTATGATTCATATAATAAATGTCTACACCAAATGATAGTATATTAAGATTATAAATTATATATCTATAGATGAATTAATTATTTTTACTTTATGCATATTAATAAAAAAATAAACACAGTAATTTTCAAAAAATTAAGAGTAATTGATTGATTATACAATTAAACAATATTTTTTGAGATCAATATTTTTTTAAAGTCACAAATATAAAGACCAAGATTCTAAAACTTTTGTTATATTTTGAATTGAGATTTTATAAATATAGAGACCGAGATTTTAATATTGTTCGTTGTTTCTAAGAAAAAAAATAAAAATAAAAACATACACACTTAATAAATGTTAGCCAGATTTTTTAAATAATAAAATAAATTAAAGCCCGAAATTTAAGGTAACATTTAATGTTGTATGATTTTTAAAGAAAAAAATAAGAAAATAATAAAACTACTATTTATGAGCTGCATTAAATTCTGACCTATTATTTTGCTACTATTTTTAGTAAATGGTAATTCTTATTATATATATATATATATATATATATATATATATATATNAGATTCATAATCAACCAATGAATAACTGATAAGTCAAAATATGTGTCGATTTGATGGATTAATTTAGAATTTATATTAACTATTTGAGTTCAATTGACATATATATGTTTGACATTATCTTGTATTTTCGAGTGGAAACTATCGGTGTTTGAATTTTTGTGCAGATCTAAGGCTCTTTAGTATGTCGAATGGAAGATTCAACTTTGGAGCAATTGAGAGTTCGATGTATGGGAAGAGAAAACGTTTATAACTAGTATGGCAGATCGATATTACATTCAAATGCAACATGGTCATGTTGGTATTATTCTGGAACAGATTTCTCAACTGGGTCTAATTTAACGATTGAGCCCAAAATCAGTACTTAACCTATTATAACGCCAGCAGCACGCTAAAAGGAGAGAGATCTGCTGGGGAGCATAACTCACACAAGGGCAAAACACAACAGCACACAGCGGCTGCTCTTCTTTCTTCTTCTCTCTTTCATTTTTTTTCTTCATCTTTTGTTTTTATTTTTCTCTTGGATTATGATAGCCCTGCGCGGCTAATTTATCTTTGTCTTGGTTGAAGACGATCGAAACTCCAGACCTACTACTGTGAGATCGAATTTGTTTTTATTCCAATTCATATATTTCTCGCATCAATGTATCGTGTGCATATGTTTATGATTGTTATGTGTAGTTGATGGATTAGCCACCTGTTATTCTTCATGTACGATCTATTGCTTGATTGATACTTGAGTCGGATTTAGATCATGTGTCTTTCATTAGAAGCAACTAAGATAGATAATTGACCGGATTTAGGCGTTGTCGTTCTTAGGCGAAACAATTGAACAAGTTAATATTTAACGGATTAATTATTTGTTGCTTGGACTGTCCATCTCTTGTATTTAATGCTATTGCTAGAAAAAATCTTCACGATGTTGGGAATTAACTAGTTATAAGAGTCTTGTAGAAGGATTTATTTTGCGTGACTAAATTAGGAGATAGAATTTGTATTCAACGACAGTTGCGTGAATTGTGAGTTTATATTTATGCATCAGTGATCAGTGGAACAGTCGAGGGTGGAAATCAATTCAACCAAGGTATATTCATATTATATTTATTTTCGTTTATTGAGTTTTATTTTACTATTATTTTTGTTTATTGTTTGATAGGTAATTTTAGTTGAGTTAGATAATCACATCAAGTCCCCCCTTTTTAATCACATAGTTGATAGATTTCATTTACTTCTCCTCGTGGATACCATCCTTGCTCACACTACTACATATTTTTAAGCAAGATTAATTTGGGTGCCTACGAAAGAAGATGAGTCTCTAAATAAGACACCCAAAACCCTAAACTAACTTGTCCAACAAGACAAGATCTGTTATAATAAAATTTAATTCCTAACTTATATTCTTCAAGATATCTAATGATAATAATAATAATAATCATCATAATCTATCCGCATCAAGGTTATAACAAGTAATGCCTCAAATTAGTAGGAGTTTGTTATTTATCAAACAACCTCCAATAAATAAACTGGGTTACAAAAGAAAATAAAATTTATCAAACAAATTAAAGATGAGAGGTGATTTATTGCCCTTAATCCATCTGACAACGAATTATATGGCTGAGGTTGAAAATAATTCATAACAACGTGTTCTTATGGATTAAAACTGCTTCAATCCTATGAAATTCAATTCAAGAGAAAACATGATAAACCTGAAGCAGATTTTTCAGAATATGAAAAACTTAATCATTAAATTAAGAGGTAATGTAAGACTTATAAATCATGCAATGTTCAGCTTTTTAAGGTCAATAAGTGATTATAGAAAAGCCCATTGGTCTACTTTGATGGATGGCAATGGGCAAATTGGAATTAATAATTCCAATGGGGAAAGTATCGAGTAAAGTGGCTAGAAATGATGTGTGAGGATAAGGCACAAGTATAATACTAAGTGCAGTGATAAATCCGCGAATAAGCACGTTTAAATTGAAAAAAAAAAATATATAATAATAATAAAAGGAATGGTTTGAATCTACGATTGTTTAAAAAAAAAGTCTACTACAATTTTTGAAAAAAAAATGAGATAAGTTTGAGATTATGACCGACTATATAAAAAAAATGATTAACGTTGTTGCATATAATATACTCAAATATTGATTAACAAGTATAATATCTGCATTACACGGGTCTTGAATTAAGAAATATATATAAAATTTATTGAAGCTTTTATTTAAAAAAAAAAATCTTTAAACTAAAAGAATTTAATTTTATATAAGTGATTTTGTGTTTTAATTAAATTGTCAAACTATATTTTCTTATCCCAATAGTTAAACACCGTATATTAAATAAAAATGTCAACCCATATATCATAAAATAATATCAATAATATTTATTAAATATTATTTACTATTACATGAGTACCAAAATATATATCTTAAACAAATAGAATATGTATGCTTAATATTAAGTAAAAAAAAAAAGATTAATTTTTTATTTAATTAGATGTCTAGATAACTATTTATATTTATTAAATTCACAGCATACCAATAAGATTTTAAACAAGTATCATTTTTAAAAGAATAATATCATATTATTTCATCTTTGAAATGAGTAAAATATAAATATTGGAGAGAAAGATTTAGAACTAAATTAATAAGATTGATTTATTGAAGATATGACAGAAAAAATTGAAATAAAAAGAAAAATTTTATGGTAATCATAGAAGAAAAATATGGAATTAAGTAAATAATGGTTGTTTCAATGGTGGAAAATATTTAATATATTATGAAAGTAATCATGTCTAATGACGTGTGACATGACCCGAGCCTAATTGTGTATCAATCTAAAGCATAGAATTATGACAAATAGGATCCTGAAACATGCGAGCTTATCACCCAGGCTCAGCATGTTCGAAAATTATATATAGAAGAATATAATTATTATATTTTAAGCATACCTTTAATGCTATTGTTATTGAAAATACATTTTGATTTTATTATTTATGTTCCACATACCTTTTTGACATAAATTAAATGTATCTTACGTGTAAATACTATACATACATACATATTATGAATTAAAATAATGTACGTTGTTAGTAAGGCAACTGACAACGACCAACGTCGATCAAATACAATGAAATATGCATTACGATTTAACTATTGATGGCACACCCGCTTGGACAACAAATGTATGTCACTAAAAATCATAATAATAATTAACAAGTGGCCATTTAAACTCTTAGCGACGCTAAAAGCCACCAATCACGGGATTTCGCAAATCTTTTTGAAAATTCCAGAAGATTTGGCCATATATTTTGTTTCAATTCACTTATTTCACCTTAATTAGACTGAGCATCTGTTTCGATCATGTGCACAAGCACAAAAATTTATATTATATATTATATGTATGTATATGATATTTAAAACTTTAAATTAGATAAGGTGTGTATTACATTTTAAAATTTTGTGTATATACAAATGTATAATATAAATATAAATTATTTAACTTCCATATAAATCATTTTCTTTTTGTCATTGTATAACTATAATACAAAATAAGAATATTAGTTGTAAAATAATGTAATATTATATATTTAAAAAATTTAAATTCTTGTAAAGTTGCTACAGAATAAAAAATTAATAATAATAAGGTTTCATTTGTGTAACTGTCATTTGAATGTTGATCATAAAATTTTTTATTAAATAAAGTCCTATTTTTATTAATTGTTATTTGCTGGCTGAGATGTTTTTACTTTTTAATTAAGGTCAAATGGTCACGTGTGCCTTCTCGGTGAAATTAACTTCCCAACCAAACCTGTTCTTAAATTGCTATAAACTTCTCTCATTTTTCGTACTTTTTTTTCCTAGTCCATCACTTTCAGAAGTCGCATAAAATTATTGTAATAATATAAGGTTGGTAGTTAGACAATCAAATAAGGTTGTTAAATATGATCTTATTTTGAAATTAACGTGAGTATATTACGATTTACGACACTCGTACATGAGTAATTGATAAAAAAATAAATGTACAAAAAAAACTCATATAAAAGAGTTTGCATCATTAAACATATAAATGTACAATAATTAATAAAAATACTATTATTTCAAATTATGAAAAAAATTATATATATAAAACATAACTAAATTAATTTATAATATTTCCATTATTTCACAGCACAATTTTTAAGCCTTCTGTGATCTTAATTTTGAATAGTGCAACGTGACTTTAATCAAGACTAAAGATTAATTTAGGTAGATACAATCCAATGTTACCTTGATTCTTATTAAGCACAGACATTACTCAATAATATTTTGTAGAATAATAACTTGCTACTATGGCACATTGCACCAATTAATATACTGGTTGCAACTTAATAATGTTTATTTAAACCAAGAACAACATATAATTGAGTAAATATAATTGACATCGCCAATTTAAAAATACTGAGTTCACTTCCAAATAGAGGCAAACATCAAGAAGATAACTTGACCTTCCAATAGGAAACCACGTATATAGGCAAAATTTCATAAAAAAAAAATAAATATAAAGTTGTTTGAAATTATAAAATTTTCATATGTTCCTCAATTCTAAACATGAACTATAAAATGACACCTATTTGATAACATGTGAAATCCACATATAAATCATATATTAAACTAATACATATATCATAAAAATAAAAATAAATAAGTTAATATCAATAATCAAAATAATTTCTATACTAATTGATATTTCTTCTCTGCTTTGATCTATATAATTATTATTGTCACATGCATCGTACGAGCTACACACTAATTGTAAAACACAGACAATTTGAATAACTAAGTTATTATTGGGTCATATCAAACCCTCTTATATTCCCCTCGTAATGAATCGAATTGTGCCTTAATTTCTTGTGGTGTAGATACTACGATACATTAACAACATCATGTATACTGCAATTCTGAAATTCAGCCTTTATTTTTTGCTATATATAATTTATATTTGGTGGGAGGATTTAAATATTTTTCAAACAAGTATACAATTTCAGAATAAAATGATAATACTTTCTTATAACAAATCCATGCATGAGAAGTCGACATAAAATCAAATAGAAATTAANTCAACTCAGTGTGTATTTTAGGAATATTAATTAGATTGCACAATCTAAAGATGTTGAAAAAATTATCTTTAAGTAATGAAGAATTTTTTTGTCTATTTTCTAGAAGAACAATGGATTTTGAACGGAAAATGATGTTGTACCGTTTGTGATGTGAATGATCATTTTCTTAACCATTAAATATTAGTATTAACTACTCACCTAAACCAGCCAACTCCATTGTTTTCCAGTGGGATTATGGTTTGCTGTCAATTAAGGTCCCTATCATTGACACCGTATTTAATTTCAATTTCTTTTTTATATATATATTTACTTGAATGGACATCCATCCATACATGTCACGAATAGTTCTCAACCTAATTATAAAATTTTAGGTGGGAACTGAATAATAAAATAAATAAAGAAATAATAAAAACCAAAAATTGAAGAACGTTCTTGAATTGAGCTCTGTGGTGATCCGCAAAGCATGGTTTTAAAATTGGCTTGGAGGGTCCGCTCGACTAGTTAGACTGAAAATTGGTTTTCTAGTCTTCACTAAAAAGTCGTTTGCCAAAGAATTGGTCGAGAATCGATTTTTGACCAGTCAATCAGATAAAAAACTGGCCCGTAAGACCGGTTCAAATTTTTAAAATTTTATTCATTTTTTATTAAAAAATATTTTTAATATTCTTAAATATATGTTATATAAATCATTATATCACCCAATTTAGGTATTTTCATGTTTTAAGTTATTCAAATATTTAATTAATGTTATTTTTTCATATAATATTTTATTTAAAATTCTATATTAATATTAAAAAATATTAATAAATAATACAAGTCCACCGGTTCAATCATTGACTAACCACTATATTAAACACGTAGCTCTATCGATTGGATAATTTGGTTCGATTTTAAAAACCTTGTTGCAGAACCCCGTTGCACGTGTAATAGCTATATCAGTAATCTCTGAAAATGAAAGTGAATAAAAAATATTCCCCTCTCAATCCCAATTTTGCACAAATTATGGCTGGCAACTTAAAAGAGACGTCCCTTTACAATAATTTAGTGTCATCATTCTTTGATAATCAAATCAAATCTATATTAGATCATCCACGATGCTTTGTGTCTCTTAAAAAATATCATATGCCATGTAGGAAATAAATTTAGTCTATTAAAAAATATTTTTTAATGCAATTAAAAGTGAACATGGTCTAACTGATGTGACAATAAAAAAATAAGACCAAGTCGGCTTATTTTACACCTAAGTACAAACTTGATCAGTATTTATTTTTCATTTATTTTTTTAATAGAGAAAACATATTAATTAGTTGATTGATTGAAGTAGTTGACATAATTACTAGACATGCTCTGTACGTACTCCTTGGATGTTGGTATAGATTGATAACTGAGAATGATTGTGTTGATTCACATTATTAAATTCCATCTCTTTATGATAAAATAGTAATAGAGCTATGATTAAAAGAAAATTACCAATAATTACTGTCCAAGAGCTCAAAATTCCAATATATTCTACATCTGATTTTGATTTTCATCCATGTATTATGGTGCCCAGAAGGAAGAGTATACAACGGGTGAAATTCACGTATAATAATATACACACTTTTATCATCTTTTCTCTTGAATTACAAATTTGGATTGATTCGTGGCGTTGCTATACTGGATTTGTTTGTTTATTTGTGTATTCGTGATAAATTAGTGGATTTGATCTCATTTAAAAGATTTGACCAATTAAATCCCCTAATTGACTTATTTAGAAATAGCTTCCATTCATTCCTTTTTGTTATAAAATAGAGAGAAATATAGAAAATATAGAGAATGTCTTCTCTTGGTTGTATTTTCATTATAACTGAAACTCCTATTTATAGGAAAATTTCTGATGGCAATCGTAATAATACAATTACATCAGGGACAAAATAGTCATTCACATATATTATTTTATGCACCTCATGCACATATATTATAACACTTTTCACTTCCTCTTCTCGCCCAAAAAAAAAAACTTCATATCTCCCGTCGTCCGGCGGAGGCCTCCCTCCGCCTCAGGCCTGTCGCTATACTATCCGAGTCTGATTCCACTGAGTCGGGTCATTGGTGGCTTTTCCGTAGGCTCCCCTCCTTTCCCGGCGTGGATGATTTTTCGAAGTCCAGATCTAAATCGAGAGCAGTCTCTTCATCAGATCCGTCCAGGCGGCACGAGTGGCTGCAGTTTTCGGGCTTGAGGTTTCGGTTTGCAGCTTTGTTTGATCTCCACGCTATTGGAAGTGGCACGTGTGCGGTCTCGGGTGGCCGAGCGTTGGGTCTGTTAGGTGTAGGGGAGGTCTTAGTTCATTTGTACATTAGATGTGCATTTTTATATATTTTTCGTGTGTTATTCCAGCTTGTCTGGTTTTATCTCCTTTATGGAATTTTGTTTTGATTTTGCGGTTGCCTCCTTGATGGAATTGTAGCTCTTGGATTCTTCTGGAATTTCAAGAGGGTAAGTCCAATTATTTGGTTCCTTGGGTCTGTTGACATCCCCTCTGTACTCTTTTTGAGTTTTTTATTTATGCCGTTTGAAAAAAAAGACTTATTTGAAAATGAGCTTATTTGATTAATTTTTTGGATAAAAAATGCAAACTCTAGAAAAGCTACAAAAAACAACGTGTTGAAAAGATAAGGTATTTTTTTTAAAAAAAAATAAAGCAATACATTTTAATAACTATAAATTTTTCAATTTAACAAACACTTAACTGCAAATTGCTTAATAAATTTGTTAGTTAAACCAGCTAATACATTAAGTTGTTCACTGATACAATGATCTATCGGTTATTAGATAGTTGCCAAACAAGAGAATACATATTTTAGAGAAAACGAACTTCTATTTCTTAAAAGGGGATTCTTTATTAGGTTAAGGATTGCAGTTTTCTATTGTATCGCAAATTTTCTATTTTCCAAAATATAAAAAACAATTTAATTTAAATTCGTAAACCATGTGTTCATGTGGGATTTTTTCTTTATGAGAAAAACATTGAAAACATGTGCACAAGGGTATTTCCCCAAAATTTTATTGTCCAACTTTGCATTGATGAGGCCCAAATTATTGACTGGTTTCATTGTAGTCTACAAAAAATTGTGGGCCTTATTGACCCCTTACTGCACTTCAATCAGTTACCCAATTGAGAAAGTCATCGTATGGATGTATTTATTCTTTTCCCAACAACGTTATCGCCCTTTATCTTTATCTATTCGCCTCTTCCAATAACAAAATTCAATAATTTATCAAAAAGAATAGAACAATATTGCAACGCTTGCAAATTATAATTAACTCACACAAGTGGAATCATATATTGATACTATATTACACATTTGGTTTCTAGTTTTAGTTCTACCTTTATATAAAAATTTCAAGCACCTTCATGAAGAGATTCTTTTGGTCATACAAAATCATTTTAAAGGAAATCATAAAGAATTGATATAAAAAGACCAGTCAAATAAATGAAATCAAATCCTTTTAACTAAATAAAGCACAAATCCAAAAATAAAAATGACTGGTAACTAAATAACAATGCTGTCATATTAGCACTGCTCAAGTGTTTGCCGTGGCAAATTATACTATCCACGGAAAGAAACGCAGCGTAACCTGTAGAATTACATCAGCATCAACTTCAAATACAGCATCAACTTCAAATACACTCTCTACAGCGTAACCTGTAGAGAGTGCATCAAGATAACTAACCTGATCATCTTGAAAACAACTGAAAAACTCTTAAGTAAGATCGAAACGCGTAAGATGGGAAGAACCAGAAAAACACAAAGGAATGAGGATCAAAATAAAGGAAATGTTATGACCTAGGATATAAAGGTAGTGGCAAAACATAGAATAGAAGCCTTATACCCATATCATCATATTTCCATACAAAGAAAACTCCCCGCCGAGCAAGAAAATAAATAACTCAAAAAGACTTCGAAAGATTATGAAGAAAAAGAACAACCGGCTATGAAACAAAATTTTCTTCTCATACAAGTTTGTATAGTGCTGAAACACAACCATCAATCAACTCATCAGAATACTGTTCTGCAACTCCAGTTCAACCGAAAAGGATTACGGATGTAACTTAAAGAACTAAGATTCTGGAAATAATGCTCCTAAATCAACAAAAACAATATCACCAACAAACTTCAAACCACTTCAAGAGGTGCGGGCCAGGATCTGATTACCTCGATAAATGTCCACAAGTTCGGGAACATCCTTCTTGTACTTCTCGATATAGGTCTTCAAGAAAACCTTCTCGGACATCGTTAGCAAAGTTGTGATAGCCACATTCTTCAGCCCCTTCCCACTCAAAACTTCAGCAACCGCCCACCTTGGCTTCATTCTCTTTTCGAAGCTGTACCCAAGGAGCCAAGAGCACCGTGCCACGTCACCTGGTGCCCACCCTAATTTATCAACCAGAAAACCCATACCTTCCAAAATCTTCTTCTCGGACAAGGCCATACAGTGCGGCTGACTCAGAAAGGCGGTCCTGATGTCGGATTCAGACATGCCGCACTTTCTATAAACCTCCATCTTGCGCTCAAGTGCCGACTCATCAAAACCCAGAAAAACCCGAGTGGCCTTCACAAATGCATAATTGGACACGTCAAACCCCATTTCTATTGCTCGATCCACACACAAGGATAACTTTTCCTGAGGAACCATGAGCATTGTTAGCTCGTACTTGACCAGTGACACGAGAGATGGCCGGGGGACCCCACGGGCTGCTAGAAACGAGAGGTTGGCTGAGATGTCATTAGCCCGGCTCCAGCTGAAGAACTGGGGAGCCTGTATAAAGACTTGAACGGCCCCCTTATCCGACCCCAGCAGGTTTTTCAGGAAATCGAATAAGGGGATGATTGACTTCTTCAGGCTGCACCTTAAGATGGTAGGGTTCCGGGACAGCCTGCTGGCCAGGATGGGGAGAGGGATGCCGAATGAGGCGAAAAATTGGAGCTTGGGCAAAAGGGTTTTTTCTGGGCAGGCAGAGAGAACGTTCGGCCACCGGGTGACCACTGCAGAGATGTTGGCGGCCGTGAATCCGTACTCTCTGAGGAGATTCAAGACCGCGTCTGTTCTTTCAGGCGATTTCAGCTGGAGTTTACTGGAGGCACGGACGGCGACGTCTGGAGCCAACCCGCATGAGCTGACGAGGTAGGAGAGGGTAAAGGATTTCTCAGTGTCATCTTCGCGAACACCTTGCGGTGGTTTCCCGGTAGTGAACGGCTTGGAGAAGACCGCATTTTCAGAAACCGAAATTTGACGGGCAGCCAAAATAGAGAGCTCCGGTGGAAGCCTGAGTCGTCTGCCTAGGAGAATTGCGAACATCGATTCGAAATCCAATTTTGAATTCAACGGACTTGGTGAGCTGAAGAGCAGACGAGGGTTTGAACTTTGAAGATGTGTATTCCGTACAGGGGAAATTCTAAAATTGATACATTTTAGATTCGAAATCCAACTTTTTTGTAATTGTATCGCCTGAATTTTATTCTTTCTCAATAAAAAGGTTTACATATTAAATTATTCTCAATTCTTAAATATGTGAACCAACTTTAGTTGTTAACTTTTCATTATTAACTAACTTTACTTTTTAACATAAATATGTGAATCAACTATTATGTGAACAAAAATATTATTATTATTTTTTCTTGTAATTTATATTTTACATACTTATAATATAAAATAATAAATATCTTTAAGAAAATTACCTTAATAAAAAAATGAAAGTATATAAATTGTATATACGGAAAAATTTAATAATGATTATTTTAAAAAATTGATACGTGAATTTAAAAATATGTAATGAAAATATTATTTTTATTAATAAACTAAATATGTACTATGGTATCATCTTTTGCATAAGAAAAAGAAATTAAAATCCTGAAAAGCTAAAATAAAGGCAACATTACTCAAATATTATTTTTTTATTTTATTACATATTTATATTATTAATACAAATAATATTTTAATTGCATATTTTATCAATTTTTAAAAATAATCATTATTAAACTTTTGCATAATTGTAATTTATATAGTATCATATTTTTATTAATGTAATTATACTAAAGATATTTATTATTCTTTTTATTATAAGTATGTAAAGTATAAATTACAAAAAAAGAAATATTAATAATATTTTTGTTCACATAATAGCTGGTTCACATATTTATGTCAAAAAATAAAATTAGTAGGACCTTATAATGAAAAGTTAACTAAAAAGTAGGCCTTAAATTAAGAATAATCTAAAATGTAAGCCTTCTATTGAGAAAAAAATAAAAATCAGACATTAAATTGATACAAATACAAAAAGTTGAGCCTTGTAATGAAATTTCTCCATTCATCTTTTTCGGCGATTTAGGGAAGAGGCGTTGCGTTTTTTTTATGTAAATGTCGCGTTTGACAATCAACACTTTTTGAATTCGATTTAATTTACTTTTTGTTAAGTAAAAGGAGAAATGTTATAGGTACATAATATTGTAAATATAAGTGTACATAACACTCACATTAAGTGGGTCCTACCAAAAATAAAAAATCAAGTAGACCCCACTCTATTTGAGTGTTATGTACACTTTTATGTACTTGTCGTATTTTTCGAGTAAAAGTTAGAAGATAGGTAAGAGATTGTTTGGATACAAATCAAACTCAAAAAAATCCAAACATTTTTAACTCAACCACTTTTTTAACTCAACCTCACTATTATCAATATATCATTCTTACACATGACATAAACTTTAATTCACTATTCATCCTCTCACATAATTTTAACCAACTATCACTTTAAATCACCTCTCTCTTACTTTTATATCAAATTAACTTTAATTATTTTATTTTAAATATTATTTTAATATACCCACTAACAACTAACAATACTACCTTTTTAAAATTAATCAAACAAAACTAAAAAATCCAATCAAATCAAAAAAACTTGAAACTGCAACTAAAACTTCATGAAAATGGCTATCAGATCCAATTCTTGGACAAAATGTTGTTTCCTATTATAATACCTAAAATCTACCTTAATCTTGTGGCATACATCCATCCATGGAAAATATCAAAACGCCAATGAAAAGCAACAAGCAACAAGCAACAACAAAAGATTACATGTCTCACCAAAAGAGATTAAATCTAAAAAAAACCACAAAGAGAAAACAATAAAACTTCCAAAAAATAAAGAAAAGGTATTTTCTACCTCACGAGCCAGTGGGGAAGAAAAGCTCATTTTTTATTCCTTCCCTGTGCGCGAATAGCAGGGGAGAAGAAGGCCAAGAGTCCTCAAAAAGGGTATACTGTACAAGAAAAGATCTTTTTTCTACCAAGAACCACAGACCAATAGATGTCCTCAGGCTAATCAAGAGATTCATCCTCCACCCATCTCTTCATCATCAGGAACTGCTGTTATTTCTGCATGCTAACATAGGATACACAATGCAGGCAACATACTAACACAGTTTACAAAGTAACATACTTATTTCACTCGTATAATTTACTGAGCTTTTTTATTAAGGCTAATGTTTATTCTCTTCATAGTTAGATCAATAACTTTAACCTCAATCTTCTAACCTGCTGTTAAAGTCGACTACTGAGGGCAACCACAGACACAAAACGATGTGCTCGGAAG
The DNA here is from genome assembly GCA_008636005.1 of Striga asiatica. Classification (NCBI taxonomy): domain Eukaryota; kingdom Viridiplantae; phylum Streptophyta; class Magnoliopsida; order Lamiales; family Orobanchaceae; genus Striga; species Striga asiatica. The sequence continues at coordinate 400,350 of BKCP01005183.1, forward strand.
CTTCCATTGTGTGACATATTCCAACTCTTGCAAATAATAATTTAACTCGCACAAGTGGAATCATATATTGATACTATATTACACAATTGGTTTCTAGTTTTAGTTCTACCTTTATATATAATTTTCAAGCACCTTCATGAAGAGATTCTTTTGGTCATACAAAATCATTTTAAAGGAAATAATAAAGAATTGATATAGAAAGACCAGTCAAAGAAATGAAATCCTGAAAACACAAATCCTTTTAACTAAATAAAGCACAAATCCAAAAATAAAAATGACTGGTAACTAAATAACAATGCTGTCACATTAGCACTGCTCAAGTGTTTGATGTGGAAAATTAAACTACCCACTAAAAGAAACACACCAAACCTGTAGAATTACATCAGCATCAACTTCAAATACAGTTGCATCAATTTTTAGCTCTTATAGAAAGGCTCAACACATGCAAACATCTTATCATATTGAAGTAGAACAAGGAAACGCCAAAAAAACCATCATGCTCTAGCTTGGTCATGTCATTAACAAAAATAAACTAAGAACATAAGACTATTATACAAAAAAGGAGTTCTTTTGTCCCTCATCATTCTAAACCAACAAAAACAACCATGAAACTCTACATCCTCTCACATATGTAATCCCACAGACGCAATAGGCACATGAAGATCCATATTCAATATCTTAACAACAAAGCTTTGCTTCATATGTGTAAAAACTGCATTTTTTACTAAAATCTGCACACCATGGTGCCACCTTCAGTGTCAGATAACTTTCGACACCCAAGAAAAGGCACAAGACAACCAATTATCCCACTATGATCCACCAGAACCTTTGACACAGCACAATTAAGCAACCCAAGAAAAAACAAGCTTTCAAATGCAGCCAAAATGAAAAGACGACACTAAAACCAACGAAAATATGTCACCAAGATTTAAAAGATGGGCACACACAAATTCAACCATATAAATCTACGAACCCCAGTTCCACCTTTAAACATCTTTTTCTTGTTTTGGTAACATCATGGGATAAAGATCAGCTACAGATCTTCCCCATTCATATGATGCTCTCCACCATGATTATTCTCTTCCTCGTGCTGCATCTGATCCTCCACAAACTGAACCAAGCCATCATTATCATCGTTAACATCCTCAATTTGCTCTCCCTGACCATCGACACTTCCCAAACCACCCTCCAAATTCATGAAATTTACATGTTCACCGTTATTCCCTGAAATCCCACCTCTGATTTTATCGTTTTCTTTCAGCCCAACAGCATTGAGTGCCGCCAGTATGTGACCCGAATTATCCACCCTATCAGCATTCCCATCCAAAACCACAGTCTGGCTCAAACCACTACATGAATTCCCATTACTATAACTAGCACTTACACCTACATTCCTATTTTCCCTGTCCATTCTCACAACATATCCACTGGACCCACCAGACGGCCCAGCCAGGACAGTCTCTTTCTTCCTCAGCTTTTCCTTCATCACAAGATGGGCTACATAATCCAGAGCTTCCTTAGCCCTTTTCCGCGTGTAAGCTGCTTCTTTCGCTCGCCTCTCTGCTTCGGCCTTGGCGGAGGTGACTGCTTTGTTCATCGACATAGAGGCAATCTTGGCAGCGGCCAGCAGTTTCTTGGCGGCGTCTCTATCCATCACCCTGCAACCATCGAGGTCCACGTCAGAGGGTTCGCAGATATTGGCTTCTTTAGCGGATTTGAGTTTGAAAATGGGGGTGTTGGGGTGAAGGCAGAGGAGGCAAACGTAGGGGGTGGTGTGGGGAGGGCCGCCGGCGGGCCGGACGCATTGAGAGTGGGAGGAAGAGTAGCACTTGAAGCAGGTGGCGACGGCGTCGAGCGGAGGGGCCGGGGGGTAAACCTGGTAGCAGACGGGGCAGAAGGACTGCGGGTGGAGGCGCAGGACGCAGGTCGTGCAGAGGCGGCGGAAGATCCCGCGGTGGCGGACGTGGTGGAGGAGGCGCCGCTCCTCCACGCCGCAATTGCCGCAGGCCGTCGCCGGCGGGAGGGTGAGGGAAGGGCTGGCGCCGGTAAGGTCCGGCTTTATCAGCATGTTTTCACCGATTTATACGATTTAAGCTAGAATTAGACGCACATTCACCGATTTGATTTATCTCCTCCCTTATGGTTTGTCGGTTAGGGTTTCGCAGAGCTGAAGAAATCGTAGAAATTGATTGTTGTGGCTTGGTCAGAGAGAGCATGTCACTGAGTTCTATTTTCATTTTCCTTTTTAAGAAAAAGGGAAAAAAGCTTTTTTTTCATCTCAACTATCACAATTTTGGTACATTATCATTTGAAGTATTAACTTTTTTTTACTTTTTTCCTGCAAATTACTACCTGAACTATACGGGTTTGACAAGTTACCCCCATACGAGATTTAAGTCTGGTTTCACCTAATTTAAATCGGTTTTGAGCTCCATATAAATACCTCTCTTCCAGTCATTTGTGAGAGAACTTTTCTCCAAATTCTCTAATTCTTCTCTCTTTTGTTCTAGAGTTTTCAATTACCGATTCAAAAAAATATTTCGGCTAATTTCAGAGGAGCTAATCGATGATTTTTGCCGTTGTGGGAATCCTACTGTGCGAAAGATGTAATGGGCTGATGGTAATGCGGGGCAGAGGTACTCAGCGTGCGAGAAATATCGGGTGAGTGTCACTCAATTTCTTCTCTTGAGTTCAGTTTGCTAATTTAATTTGGGATCTTTTTTGGACATTTGTGTTTGTCAACTCATATCAATTTTTTTATTTCATTTTTAATTTTTCGAATTCCAGATGACGGGTGGGTGCACATACCATATTTGGGTTGACCCTTCAATGTGTTATAGAGCACAACAATTCATTCATGGGCTTCTGAAACGAGCCAAAAAGTTGGAAAAAAATATTGCAAGAAGGAAGGAATGGGAGAGGCTCATGTTGTTGGCAATTGTTGGTTTGATTGTTCTATGCTTCTTGAAGTGTAATGGGTGTGCTTGAGCATTGACTGAAACTAAATAGATGCACTACTTGCCATTTTTTGAATGTTGTAGTTGGCCATTTTGAGCAACGGATGTATCTCTTTTGTGAATGCAATGGAAGTATCTCTTTTTTGTGGACAATGTATTATGATGGTGTATTGGTATCTTCCAAACAATGTAATGTTATTGTGAATTGGCTATTTCATGAATGCAATGGACTACATTTTGTGGACACTGTTTTTTTTTTTTTTTTATTTTGTATTAATAAACAACTAAAATAAACTAACACTTAAATTTCCAACAAAGATCATACATTGTTTGGATCATACATCTCCAACATTCCAAAAACAACCACAATATCCCAACATAACATGTTCACAATAACCAAGTCAACAAAACATGTTCAGAGACACAAAACAAATCATGTTTCTCCCACCCAAACCAACAACACAAAACAAATCATGTTTACAGACACCAAACCAACAAAGCATGATTTATTTAGTTTAGAGCCACAAATTAAGAACAAGCCTATTATAATGTTGTTTACAAATTAGGGCTTCTTCATCACTTTTGACAATTTCTTCACTTCTGACAATTGATGATTCTGTCCTGTGTATAATCCCTCCTCCACTTATCATGTATCCTCCACCAAACATTCTTGAGAAGGTTGCACCTTCTGTGAGTAACCTCCTAGGTGGTCTCTATAAGGGTCTGGCAACTTGTGCAATTAAGTGGTCTCTATAAGGGTCTGTCAACCTGAGCAGCATTGCACGCTGTTGTAGCAACCAAAAAGCGGCGAGATCTAGTCGGGGGACGAGCGACGCCTCCTCCTGCAAAACAGCTCCGCCTCTTAACGATCCACCAGGAAAAGGGCCACGAAGCACACAAGTGCCGACGCCAGAGCCCCGCTAGGGAAAGGCTCCGGGAAATCGCAAGATTAGACGACGGCGATTAGGTTTAAGGGGAGCGAGAAAAAGGGGATGATAAAAACACAAAACAATCTAACTTAAATTGATAAAGTTTTGAATCAACTGATATACGTAGAAGTTTGTAATACGTTACAGGAACAAACCTTCTCACATCTCTTCTAGAAACTAATCATGTGATATACGTAGAAGTTTGTAATACGTTACTTTCAGGAACAAACCTTCTCACATCTCTTCTAGAAACTAATCATATTCATTGAAGTGGTTATATTAAAGTTATGTTTGATAAAACTAGTTGATAAACTAACTTATAGCTTATCAGTAATTTTTAGCTTATAACTTATAGCTTATGACTTATATCTGAAAAGCTAGCTTTATATGATAAAATTGTTTAGTAAAATTAGTTGGTAAGCTAGCCGAAATAAAAATTTCAACGAGCTTATTTGAAAAGCTACCAAAAAAATCTTATCAAATAAGCTCAAGCTTTTAAAAAAATTCATCATACCAAACAAGGGTTATTTGACACAGAGAGCTTATAATTTAATCAAATACCAAATATAGCCTAAATATGATGTACCAATCAAATCGAATTATCCTTTTTTTTTTCACTACTAATTACCCGTGCGATGCACAGGGAAATTACTATCTATACGCTTTTTAGAATGCACCTTTCTATATAATTTATGTAATAATGCAATGATCATGATCATAAGAATAGACATATAAACATATAATTAAACTGAAAAGATCATATATTATTGAACACTTCCCTATATACAACATTGTTGGTTTGATTCTTTGGCATGTCATCTTCACCACAAATTAAGATTTTCAAACATTTTCAGTTAGTGACATGTGACACAATAATATATAACTGGTCATGACTGAATACTGGTTTCTTAAGAAATAAGCAAACATGAGATAAGGATTGTCCCTAGCTCTTGTTTATAGTCACGGCGCAAGAAACCATAATGAGAAACTGCCGCTTTTGGAACTTAAAAGGAATTCTAACATCAGAAGGAGTTATGGTCATTCTTGGAATCAACACCTTATCACCAGCATGATCTCCTGTGAGTATCTTACACTCAAGAACATGACTGGATAGCTTTGTCACAACCAATCGTGTCTCATTACACAAATCCATAGGATGATTCATGTTCCGCAACAACATGACCGGAGTTCCAATTTTCAAATACAACTCATGGTTCGGTATTCCGGAACACTTGATACTATTCAAAAACTCAGGCGTATGGAGATCAGACAAAAAATCATTATTAGAATCCGATTTGCATGTACTGTCAGAACTCAAGTACATACGACCATCCAACAAATTCAATGATGTCATGTACTCATTGATAGACTCGGCCACATCCAACGTCGGCGCTATAATTCAAATTACAAATCAACTCCCAATTTTTCAAAAATTTTTAAAAAAAAGTTATCAATTGTAGTAAAATCTAAAATTTTAGGCGAGAACTTTTTTTCAACTTAAAGTAAATCCCTATTGTTATTTTATAATATTAGATTGAATTTCCAAAAGAACTAAGTCAAAGGTTTTGACTCAAATTTTTTATCAAGTTTCTATAAATGATTTTTTAATCAACCTCTTTCAATATATATATAGATATATAGATATATAAGTACATATATAGTACTCCCTCCTTATTTTAATAAGTATCGTTTTGAAAAGTTGCACAGTAATTAAGATTTTTTTTTTTTGTAAATAATAACCCTCATTAATGAGGATAGAGATGGATGTTTTGAGAAAAGATGAAGAATGAATATGAAAAGATGTAGTGTATTTATTAGCTAGATTGAGGTAATAATGAAAAAATATGTACAAAAGATCCAAAACGTCATTTATTTGGTTAATTGTTCATGGGAAAAAAGTGCTTAATGTTATTGCAAGCTCAATCCGTGAGTTGGTTGATGCCTACCCTCCGAAAAGAAATAAAGTCAAAATGACATTTAAAAAAAAAAAAGGAGGTAGTATATATTAATATATAAAAAAAACAAAGGATTTATTATATACAATAATTTAAAATTTACCAAGAATGTTTAAATTACTTATAACGTAACTTGTTTTATATGGCTTGATGTTACATTTACATTGATATATTTTGATCTCCTACAATCATGCTCCCTAAGTAACTAATAAATTAGATATCCTTGGTGTATATATTTCACATGTGACCTTTCAATTCGGAAAGAATCAATTAACATTATCCTCATCCACAATTCAACATCATCCTCCCGGTTTTTTTGTTAAGAAATTGATTCTAATATTGCTTTTAAAATCTCATTTTTTTTACTCAAATTGCACGTGCTTTTTAACAAATTTTCCTAAATTAGTAAGTCAAACAAATTAATTAATAAGTCAAACATTCTATTTAAGTATTTTTCCAACAATCTTTTTATATATATTAAAAAGAATTATTATTTACTACTGAAAATGAAGCCGATTTTTCTACCAATAAACTGATTATTATCAAACAAATTGATCCGAATATTTTTTTAAACAAAATAAAAAATCATCAATTTTTCCTAAAAATGCAACCGAATTTTCCTAACACTGCACCGATTTTTTTACCAAATAAATTGAATTGAAAATAATTTTAATAAAAAATTGAAACAATTTGTTAATGTTTATGCAACTGTCTCTTTCCTAAAGAAAATGATATGAACTTAAAAAAAAATGATATGAACTTACCAAAATCTCGGTAAAACATGGTTAAGAAAAACATAAGAATCCAAAAAAATTGATGCATTTAAATTTTAAAAAGTTGCACACAATTTTTCCTAAATAATTGGATAAGGTGACTTTAAATATCAAAGATGAATCGCTTTTGTTACAAAAAATGTGGACACAATTTTGAATGTACATCCTTTCCAAATATTAGTTTTATTCTAAAATGAAAATTGCACGTGGTTTTATCCAATTTATACACTTTTTTTAAAGAAAAAATTATTCAATAAAATTGGAAGAATTGGTTAAGAACTATACAACTATTTGTTTCCTAAATTCGTATCCAATTTGTACGGTCTTTAAGTTAATTTGTATTTAGAATTGTTTTCATAAATAATTGACACATTTTTTGTATAAGAATCTCCAAATTTGTTACCAAAATATATGATTTAAACTTTGGTACAAAAAATAAAATATGATGCGAAAAAATGGGATTCAAATTTTGCCATAAGAATCTCCAAATTAGTTACCAAAAAAATAGGATTCAGATTTTGTTACTAAAGATTCACATGTATTTTTTCGAACTTTCCATTTATAGTAAGTCAATTGTTTTATTTATTAGGTTAAACTTTCTATTAATGTATTTTTCCAACAACCTCTTTATATATATATAGATAAGACTCATAATAATTTTCGAAAATTTGGAAAGAATAATTTAAATAATAATATAATATGTATTATATGATATGGATATACACAAATAAGGGAACATGTTTATCATAGGAATGAGAAGTATAGAGGAAACAAATCTTTTAGTACTCTTAATATTGATTTTATATTTGTTACGCCACTAACACATCTTTTAAATATTTAATTAAGAGGAATAGCATATTTATGCTTAACGTTTCATATATCAATATATATATATATATATATATATATAGGGTCGCGCTCACATGAGAATGGTACTTAATGCGAGAAATAAGAATATATATGGGCCATTAGATCTGATGATCTAATGACTGATAAATGCCTTCATTAAGGGTAATGTAGAAATTTCCCCACAGGCCACAGCACCAACTCATTAGTGGGCCCACCAGACACCTCATGTTTCTCTCTCCATTACTCTCACACGTTTCTCTCCCCTCATTAAAACCCATACATTTCTCTCTCATAAACTCTATCTCACAAGTCTCTCACACACATCTCCCTCTCTCACACACATCTCTCTCGCACAGACATAGATACACACATACACACAGTGTTTTGATACGCACACACACAGAATTCGCCGGACTCAACACCGGCGCCATATCCCGAGCACCGCCGGCACTAGGCCTAATCGACAGCTATAGCGTCGCCGCCCGTCCGACTCTTCAGCCGCGCTGCCACTCCGGTGAAGCTCCGAATTGCCGCCGTCAAACTCGACGTCTCCGACATCCTCGTCCACCCGGCAACCGGCCACCGTCGTACCTGTCACCCTTATTCCGCCTCGCCGTTTAAGGTGCTGCAGGCGCCAACACCGGAAAGTCGACATACCATAACAAGCGGCCGTTTAATGGCTGATTTTTTTTCTTTTCTTCTTTTTAACAGCAGTTGGGTGCGGCGGAAATTTCTTTTTCTTTTTTAACACACACACACACGCGCAGCGGCGCACAGACCACGACCACCAATCGTCCCCTCCGTCAGACACTACACACCGGCGCACCACTTATCCGATTTCCTTCTGCCGGCGAGTCGTCTCTGGCACGCTCTCCTTCTCTCCGGTCTCCGACGACGACCACGACGGCGTTAAAGTACTAATTGAACAGGGACGTTTCAAAGGTTCCGAACCAATTTCAGCAAATCGGTCGATGAGCAGGTTCGATCCGCCGTCGGCAAGCAGCGGCACATCATGTCCAGCCGAGCGGTTCAAGGCGGCACAGACGGCGGCTGAATTGCGTGAGTGAGCCTGAAATGTGTTTTGGTTGTGGGCTTATTTTTGAAAATTCAATGATGTATAAGGGCTTAATTGAAATTTTGTGAACTTTAATAAATTAGAGAAAAAGCAATTCCTACTCCTATACACTAATACACGTGCTTAGGCTACTTCAATTGGTCTGAGAACAGTTGCATTACACAATTTCACAAGGTATTTATTATATTTTGGAGCAAAATCATAAAAATTGCACGCAATTTGACTAACACATATATTATATTATTTCTAAAATTAATGTAAAATATTAAATAAACATAATATAAAATGTTAAAATGTTATTGGACATATTGCACATTATTAACTGACGGGTTGCACTTTTGTGTTAGTGAGATTGCACCTTAGCATAACAAATGTACATGTTAATTAAATTAATAGAATAAAATATTAAATACAAAAATTACAAATACTAAATATATTTTTAATTGCATAAATAACTTGATAAATATACTGTAATTTTAAATAAATACATATTATTAAAAATAAAATAAAATTGAGATGCACATTAGGCGTTTGTTTCAATAATGATATCTGCATAACAAATTTTGTATTAAATAAGAAATAATAAAAATATGTTAATTATTGAGTGTAATTCCATTCATAAATATATAATAAAAATAATTTATTAAAATAATAAATTACATAATTTCACTTTATACGTCCACACGTTGCACCTTATAAAACACCATGTTGCACTTTACAACACAACACATTGCACTTTATCAAGACTACCGGATTGCATATTATATATCAAAGTCGGACTCAAATTTTTTCAACCGAAAATAATATAGAATAACAAATAAAATTAATAATATATAAATAACTTGATTTGGGGCAAAAATATGAAAATTACATAATTTTATTTTATACGTCCACAAGTTGCACTTTATAAAACACCGTGTTGCACTTTACAATACAACACGTTGCACTTTAACACGACTACCGGATTACACATTATATATCGAAGCCGAACTCAAATTTTTTCAACCGAAAATAATATAAAAATAACAAATAAAATTATTAATATATAAATAACTTGATTTGGGACAAAAATATAAAAATTATATCATTTCACTTTATACGTCCACACATTGCACTTTATAAAATATCATGTTGCACTATACAACACAATACGCTGCACTTTATCACGACTAATAGATTGCACATTATATATCGATGCCGAACTCAACTTTTTTCAACCAAAAATAATATAAAAATAACAAGTAAAATTATTAATATATAAATAACTTGATTTGGGACAAAAATATGAAAATATGATGTTCTTTTTTAATGTGTATGTTCTTGTATAATAATGTGCAATTTATGTAACTTTATTGTACATTAATTGGACTTTTATTTTATTACAAAATTGCCTCAAGTGTTAAATTGAAATAAAAGAAACTTTAAGAAATTTCAATTGAGCCCCTACAAAATATCAAATTTCCAAATAAAAAGCCCCACAAATCCAAAAATTCAATCAGCAGATCACCCCCTTCCACCTCCGCCGGATCTTACCCCCGGAGTTCCAGTCACCGTCGATGTCGTCAACCGTCGCCGTCTTCATCGCCCAATACGCCGCCACAGCCCACGCCCATCGGAGGAGGAAGAATCACGGCGGAGGAGGAAGAATCGTGGCGACGGGCAGGATTTGGGTCTGAACGACGAGCTGCAAAGCAGCTTCGGCGAGCGAGGAGGAAAAGGACGGCGGCGAGAGTGGATGAAACGGGCGGCTGTCGGTGGCTGTGGCGGGTGATAGCAGGCAGAGATGTCGCCGGTGGCTGTGGCTTGGTGAAGGAAGCTGCGAGTTCTGGCTCCGGCGAATCTACTAACGTCGGCCGCCATGTGTGGTGTGTTGTGTGTGTGTGTGTGTGTGTGTGTGTGTGTGTGGAAATCTGAAATCGTGCAGTGACGAAGAAAGAGAGAGATGATGGTGTTGATGAAAGATAAAATATTTTATTAATTGGTGTGTGGGTCCCACATAATATAGGTATTGACCAACTTATCCTTAATTATTGGTCAAATACACATATTTGACCACAATATGATCAATTAATTACTAGATTGCCATTATGATTGACCATAGTTTGACTTCATCCTAACCATTGATATGTTGGATCAAATGATTCAGACTCATTCTCATTTCTCGCATTAAGAGTCATTCTCATATGATCCTTTCTCTCTCTCTCTCTCTCTCTCTCTCTATATATATATATATATACATATGTTAAATCTGTAACATTATTTACAATATCTTAATTAGTCGTTAATTTCTTTTTTTTTATTTCAATCTACTAAATTATAAAATTTTAATAGTAGGAGTAATTTAGATCTCATTATATTAATTATATTATTATATTAAATAAAGCCATTAGTATGTAATATCTTAATTAGTCGAAATAAAGTGATTTACTAATGGAAATATAAAATTTAAATTGAAAATTTAAACAACACGAATTTGATTTACTAAATTATAAAATGGTAATAGTGGGATATGATGAGTATTTGTGATATACATGAAATAATAACAAAATTTGTTGTCACTAAAATTTAAATTGAAATTGAAAATTAAAATAACACCGAATACTTTTTTGTTTTTAATCATTATTTTTTTTTCCCAAAACGATAGAAAATTTTATAAATCAAAATGCACAAATGTGCGAATACACAGCAGCCAACGGCTGAATACACAGCAGCCAACAGCTGAAAAAGTGGGAGGACAGGTCAGAAGCCCGCCTAGAATCCCGACTAGCAACGCTAGAATAAAAAACACACTCACAACTAAACTAACCAACAACAGAAACAAGTAGAACAACTACAAGAACCCCAACAGGGTAATACCATAGTGTCGGACCCCAACGGAGTAATAAGTTTGACACTCGGGCTCACAGGGGACAACGTCCCAAACCGAAAAAACAAGATAAAACAACACTAACACAGACTCAAACAGACGAAAACAAAAACTATAATACGAAACATAAGGCCCTTCCCCAACCAACTAACGAGCCCAAACCAGCAGAGAAACAATCGACCCAAGAAGATCCCAAGCCCGAGGGACTGCTACTGAAACTGCGACAACGCCTATACAGAAGCCGAGCCCGAGCCCCGAGCCCATCTCAAAACGACCCACCTCTAACCGAGAGAACCAGACCAGCTCCCCACACCAGCACAACCCGACCTCGTCTAACACCACTAGCCGAGCTCGGAGGCACCAGACCCACCCAGTCCCCAACACCACCAGAGGACCGGAGGTAATGAGAGCAGCCCGTTTCTGTAACTCCGGCACCCCGATGGTGGACGCCACAGCCGCTGGAGTCTCGTCCCGCCCGCCGACCCTCACACCTCCCAACACCACCGCAGGCCTCTGACGACTCGAGCCCAAGCCCCAAATTCCAAACTCGAAAACCCATCCCATCACGGCAAAACCAACCAGGAGGACCTCCAAGCACCTGGCCCGGTGAAATTGAGTGGCAAGCCATCCCAATCGAAGACCGCCGGCGTCGGAACCACTAGCCTCAGACCGAGTGCACTACCACAGTCGCACCAAACCCACGACCTGGGGCAGAGCAGAACCCTCCTCGCGAACCACTGCGGAGAAATCGAAAAGGCGCGACTTCAGGGGCGGGCCTGTTGGGATCTGTGAGGATCTCGTTATGTACAAATCACGAATTCAATAGCAAACGTAAACCTATACGCAGCGGATCTAAAGGTTTGACGTAGAGAACTTACGGCTTAAATTTATGTAGATCTGGTTGACCACGAACGATTGACCGCAACACGCGTCTTGGGTTGCACGAACAAGATCAGATCAAAACTGGATCAAACGGATGCAAACAGATCAAAACGAAATTTTGCTGCCAGACACCTTCCGGCGGCGCGTGAGGGCGCGTGCGGCGTCGGATTCCGGCGACGTCGGCGGCGATGGAAAGCTCTCGTCAAGACGGTCGTCTGGGTATAATGTACGTCTCAATCGGACTTCCGGTTAGTTCTGTAGGTCAAAATCTATTTCGTCTCGGTTTACCTACAGATCTTCTACTGTATTACTCAATACACCCTTCTTCAACTTGTATCAGTGGAGCAACAAGAAGAAGATAAAGCTCGAATGAGATCTAGAGAGAGAGATGGTTTCACGTGAGAATGAGACTTCTATTCTCTTCTCATGAGCTTAATGATGTATATATAGAGCTACAGTAGGGACCCTAAGGAGATTAGGAAAAGGGCTCCTTAATTAATTAGACTAACTGTGGGCCAAACCCACTCCTCTAATTAATTAAATAATATTAATGGGCCACCAACATTATATTATTGCACTCCCTTTCCCTAGCCCAAATTACATTTGAGACTCCAATAATAATTACTCGATTTACCTCCCCACGTTTAAGATATAATGTCCATTAATTAATTCGATTACTGACAATCAAGAATTAATTAATTTATTATTATTTCACCGAAGCTAGCGCTCGTTCATCACATTCTTATTATGCCGGAATTTAATCCACCTGCAGGGTTTAGCATAACAATCCTTCATGAACTCACTCCGGGGACATCATCAAACTAACGCACATGGTGACCGTAAATATCCTAACAGCACATCCTATATATAATAATATTACCCAAAACAGTAGGAATATTAATCCAGCGAACTGAACCTCACCCATGTGAATCAAAGTAATATATATTATATATATCTGCCTGTTTAATATCTTACGGGTTAAGAGAACGCAGTAATTAACCGAGGCCTAGTTCATTTACGACGATCAGTATAAAATGAACTTCTCCTCTCTGGGATCCTGTTCAATACATAAATGTACTAGTGCAACTAATCAGTCAAGACAAACTGTACAGTTGACACTACAACCGTTCGGATGGGGTGTTCATGTCCATCTAGGTTGTGAACAACTATTCTTGTTCGCAAGTGACTGATAGAGTGATCTTCGGTTCGCCCGATGACGACCCACCCTATCTAAGTGCAGAACAACAGAACGTAGAACTTGTTTAATCTAACATGATTCTCATTCATAAAGGGTAAATGTGTAATAACATGCAAAGCCAAGCTTTCAGTATATAACACTAACAATCTCCCACTTATACTTAAAGCTTTCGCTTTTACAGTATAGTCCTATCAATCCGTTATTCTAAAAGACCTATGTCGATCCTATCGCCATGCATCCTCTGATGCAATCTTGGCAACATCAACGTCTCCTCTACCAACGATATCCCGAATCAGATGGTATTTGCGCTCTATGTGTTTGCTTGCCCTGTGGGCTCGAGGTTCTTTTGAGTTCGCTACTGCTCCACTGTTATCACAGTACACGGTGATACCACGTGGCAAACTCGGTATAACCTCTAAGTCCACTAAGAAGTTCCTGAGCCAAACTGCCTCTTTCGCTGCCTCTGAGGCTGCTATGTACTCGGCTTCCATGGTGGAGTCTGCCACGCATTTCTGCTTAGCACTCCTCCATGAAATGGCTCCACTTCCCAAGGTAAACACATAACCTGAGGTTGACTTACTTTCATCCCTATCTGACTGGAAATCAGAATCACTGTAACCCAGAGGTAACAAGCTGTCTGCACGGTAAACTAACATGTACTCCTTAGTCCTTCTCAGGTACTTGAGTATATGCTTCACCGCAGACCAATGTTCCCGTCCTGGATTACTTTGATATCTAGCTACCATGCCAACGGCGTAGCTAATATCCGGCCTTGTGCATAGCATTGCATACATGAGACTTCCTACTGCCGAAGCATAAGGAACTGTCTTCATCTCCTCTATCTCCTTAGACGTCTTAGGAGACATCTCCTTAGATAAAGGTATTCCATGTCTAAAAGGTAACATACCTTTCTTGGAATCCTGCATGCTAAATCTGGCCAAGACAGTATCTATGTATGAAGACTGGGATAAGCACAACATTCTCTTCTTACGATCTCTAATGAGCCTAATACCAAGAATGTGTCCTGCTTCACCTAAGTCCTTCATATCAAACTGCTTAGACAACCACACCTTTACGTCTGATAACTCCTTCTTACTGTTTCCAATAAGCAGTATGTCATCTACGTAAAGCACAAGAAACACCACCACGCTCCCACTGATTTTCTTGTAAACACAATGCTCATCCGGACATTGAGTGAACCCGTACGACTGGATCACCTCATCAAAACGGATGTTCCAAGATCTCGAAGCTTGCTTCAGTCCATAAATAGACCGATTAAGCTTACACACTAGATGCTCACGACCTTCAGCAATGAATCCCTCTGGTTGCTGCATATAGATGTCTTCTTGCAGGTTCCCATTAAGGAAAGCTGTCTTGACATCCATCTGCCAGACCTCATAGTCCATATGAGCGGCTACAGCCAAGAGAATCCGAATGGACTTAAGCATAGCTACTGGCGAAAAGGTCTCATCATAATCAATACCCTCGATCTGGGTATAACCTTTCGCAACAAGCCTAGCTTTAAAGGTTTGCACCTTCCCATCCAATCCTCTCTTTCTCTTATAGATCCACTTACATCCAATGGGTCGTACCCCATCGGGTAGTTCTACAAGATCCCAGACCTGATTGGAGTCCATTGACCCCATTTCAGCTTTCATTGCAACATTCCATGAATCTGCATCTTTATCTTGGAGTGCCTCATCGTAAGTTCTTGGGTCCGATTCTAGGCCTCCTGGAACTGAGTCTGACGACTCTCCAAGACCTATCCATCGGTCGGGTAAATGAGAAACCCTCCCACTGCGACGAGGCACTGTCTGCACTGGTACACTCTCAGTGTGTCGTGTTGCAGTATTATGTGATGTATCTACTTGCGCACTCGGTGGGGAACCATCGATTTCACCCCTTAACTCCTCTAAGACTAGTCTACTCGCGGGCTTATGATTCATAATATAGTCTTCTTCCAAGAATCTAGCGTTCGTCGAAACGATCACCTTCTGATCCTCGGGACTATAAAATAATCCACCTTTCGTTCCCTTGGGATAGCCTACGAAAACTCGTGCTTCCGAACGTTTCTCCAACTTGCCAGGTTCCTGCACTAACACGTGTGCAGGACTACCCCAAACTCGAAACTGTGAGAAACTGGGCTTGCGCCCTTTCCACATCTCATAAGGGGTAGTGTCAACTGACTTCGACGGAACCATGTTCAGAATATACGATGCCGTTTCCAATGCCAAACCCCAGAACGAATCTGGTAACCTCGAATAACTCATCATAGACCTAACCATCTCCATAAGAGTCCTATTTCTTCGCTCTGCAACCCCATTCTGCTGGGGCGTGCCGGGTGCAGTCAGTTGGGATTCAATCCCAGCTTCCGATAAGTATGTCCTGAACTCTCCAAAAAGGTATTCGCCACCTCGATCAGAACGAAGTGACTTGATACATTTACCATGAAGCTTCTCCACAACTGCCCGATACTCCTTGAATTTCTCAAAGCATTCGGACTTGCGGTGCAACAGATAAACGTACCCAAATCTCGAGTAATCATCTATGAAAGACACATAGTACTCGAAACCTCCTCTAGCCTGGATCGACATAGGACCACACAAATCAGAATGAATCAATCCTAGCACTTCTTGGCTCCTATACCCCTTTGCCGTAAACGGCCTCTTGGCCATCTTACCTTCTAGGCATGATTCGCAAGTTGGATAGTGCTCTTCCAATGGACCGAGATGTCCACTGGCCACTAACTTTTGAATCCTCCTAAGGTTGATGTGTCCAAGTCTAAGGTGCCACAGATATGCTTGATTCATCTGCGAAGACTCCTTCCTCTTATTAGATGTAGTTATGACATTATTCAATTCATTATGTTGCACTGTGGGAGAGTTCGGTTTGAGAACATATAAATTGCCAACTAATGAACCACAACATATGAAACGATTTTCAAAACGAATAATAACCATGTCATCAAACGAAACTGAAAAACCATCCATAACGAGTTTAGAAACTGAAACAAGGTTCTTTCTAAAACTAGGAACATAAAGGCAATTTCTCAAAACCAAACTACTACTATCGAACGATAAAGTAACGTCTCCCACTGCAACAGCCGCCACTTTCGTAGCATTGCCCATGTAGACGGTGATCTCTCCCTCCCTAAGTCGCTTGGTTTCCTGGAACCCCTGCAAAGAATTGCAGACATGATCAGTGGCTCCAGTATCTACACACCAGGTTCTGGTAGATACAACCGCTAAACATGTTTCTACGACATTAACGAGAGAGTTACCTTTCTTGAGGAGAGGGCAATCGACCTTCCAGTGTCCTGACTTATTGCACTTGTGGCATCTTCCTTTCGGTTTCTTTGCCACAGCCTGAGGGGTCGGTCGTGGGTAAACCGGAGCATCCTGTGCCTTCGCCTTTCCTGCAGACTTCTTTCTCTTCCTGCCCTTGTGAGGCCTGGAAGGTCCAGCCTGCTCGGCGACTAGCACCTGAGGTGCTTGAGTGAATAAGGCCTCCGCCGACTGAAGCTCTGCAAGCAGTTCTGGAAGAGCCATATGCATCTTGTGCATGTTGTAGTTCAACCGGAACTGATCAAAGCTCTTCGGCAGAGATTGGAGCATAATATCAACCTGGGTTTCCCCGTCAATATAACCTCCCATAACCTCAAGCTCATTGAGCTGCGCCATAACCCTGAGAGCGTGCTCCCTTACGGGTGTGCCCTCGGCCATGCGCGTACTCATCAGAGCACTCAAAGCCTCTTGCCTAGCAGCCCTAGACTGATGTCCGAACAGATCCCTGAGATTGAGAAGTATATCTGCTGCAGTGTCCTTAGACTGATGCTGATGTTGAAGAACATTCGACATAGAAGCCAGAATGTAACACTTCGCCATCTCATCAGCCTTCTTCCACCGAGCATACTCCTCTTTCTCCTGCTCAGGAGCATCAGCCGCCGGCACCGCCGGGCAAGCATCAGTGATAGCAAACTTATAACCCTCAGCAGTCAACACTATGTCTAAGTTCCTCTTCCAATCAATGTAATTAGGACCAGTAAGCTGATTTTCTTTTAGAATGACAGACAACGGATTGAACGACATGATGAATATCCTGAGAATCATGCAAATAAATTTTACAGATTAAACACTTTTGAATTTAACTGTCAATATTGAGATCCTCAAAACAATATTAACTTAAATTCACCGACATCTATTACACCTCGTGAGAATGTATGCTACGTGGGTCGCCCTACAAACTCGCATTTTGTAAGAGAAGGACTTTTCAAGGGCCCATTAATTTCCATAAGTCAAAACCACATTCATGACTAACGAAATTAATAGTCGGTCTCCATTTGGCCATGCAATAAATCCAGGGACCCCGTGGGGAGTTTATAGATAAGTCGCATTCTAAGTGAATCCCATTTCTCGATTCTGAGGTTGTCAAAATTGATTACACGTCCCCCGTGGGGAGGCCCGTGCGTTCTCTTAAGATTCCCTCTAACCGTCTAATTTTAGAAATTTGTCCTGGTAATTTCCTACAACCAATTTTAGCAATGTCACCCGTGGGGGAGCCCATTGCCGCAATTAATTGATTTACCGACAAATTAGAAATGGAGGCCTTAGGAATTTTACAATTAACTTTAATTTAAAATCCCTTCTCAAACTTAGTATAATTTAATGAGGATTTTTAACTATTTATACAATTCCAAATTAATCTATGTTAATGCAATAATTAATTAACATGCATATTAATTCATGCAATTCTAAATTAATCTATGTCAATGCAATAATTAATTAACATGTTCAATAATTTATGCAATTCTAAATTAATCCATGCCAGAACATAATTAATTACATGCATAATTTATTGACACAATTCTAAATTAATCCTATGCATCACATAATTAATTAACATGCATAATTAATCTTGCAATACTAAATTAATCCCATGCAAGAACATAATTAATTAACATGCATAAATAATAATTTAATGGCATAATAAATTTAATTAAATAAATAAATAAATCCACTATTATGGCCATTAAATATTGAGTCTCCTTAAACAAGGAAACTGTGACAGTTCTTTTCCCTGTTCAACTGGAACTCCTTTAAGCAGTAGAATCCTGGTTGATCTTGTACTGCTTGGACAACAAGGCAAAAACACCAGCTACCAGCCGCCACCTGCCGCCGCCACCAGCCACCGCCGGTTCGCCGGCCGCCGCCACCAGTTCGCCGGAAAAACGCCGATTTTGTTTTTTTTTAATTCTTCGAGGCTCGTTGATCTCTTGTGATCTCCCGGTTATCAACACACGATCACAACACGAAAAATATAATTTACAAAATTACATAATTCGATCCTAGATCCAACGAATGGATGTACATGTTTTCTAAACAAATAATTAAATCTATCCGGTCAACCCCCGGGCGAATAATTATTACAAACATTCATCCATAAATTCCTCGACATGCCCGAGGCTTTAAAAACAAATTTAAAACCATACATCACATTCAACAACATTCATCAAACACATAATCGGCCATAATAGTGGATTAACTATTTTCCTGCAAAACCGAGTTATGCAAATATAATCCAATATATGGCTGCGTTTGAACACATCTTGTCAAATAAAGCCGTAAAAATTCGAACTTTGTACAAAACGAATTAACCAAGTGCTCTGATACCACTTGTTGGGATCTGTGAGGATCTCGTTATGTACAAATCACGAATTCAATAGCAAACGTAAACCTATGCGCAGCGGATCTAAAGGTTTGACGTAGAGAACTTACGGCTTAAAATTTATGTAGATCTGGTTGACCACGAACGGTTGACCGCAATTGATTGACCGCAACACGCGTCTTGGGTTGCACGAACAAGATCAGATCAAAACTGGATCAAACGGATGCAAACAGATCAAAACGAAATTTTGCTGCCAGACACCTTCCGGCGGCGCGTGAGGGCGCGTGCGGCGTCGGATTCCGGCGACGTCGGCGGCGATGGAAAGCTCTCGTCGAGACGGTCGTCTGGGTATACTGTACGTCTCAATCGGACTTCCGGTTAGTTCTGTAGGTCAAAATCAATTTCGTCTCGGTTTACCTACAGATCTTCTACTGTATTACTCAATACACCCTTCTTCAACTTGTACCAGTGGAGCAACAAGAAGAAGATAAAGCTCGAATGAGATCTAGAGAGAGAGATGGTTTCACGTGAGAATGAGACTTCTATTCTCTTCTCATGAGCTTAATGATGTATATATAGAGCTACAGTAGGGACCCTAAGGAGATTAGGAAAAGGGCTCCTTAATTAATTAGACTAACTGTGGGCCAAACCCACTCCTCTAATTAATTAAATAATATTAATGGGCCACCAACATTATATTATTGCACTCCCTTTCCCTAGCCCAAATTACATTTGAGACTCCAATAATAATTACTCGATTTACCTCCCCACGTTTAAGATATAATGTCCATTAATTAATTCGATTACTGACAATCAAGAATTAATTAATTTATTATTATTTCACCGAAGCTAGCGCTCGTTCATCACATTCTTATTATGCCGGAATTTAATCCACCTGCAGGGTTTAGCATAACAATCCTTCATGAACTCACTCCGGGGACATCATCAAACTAACGCACATGGTGACCGTAAATATCCTAACAGCACATCCTATATATAATAATATTACCCAAAACAGTAGGAATATTAATCCAGCGAACTGAACCTCACCCATGTGAATCAAAGTAATATATATTATATATATCTGCCTGTTTAATATCTTACGGGTTAAGAGAACGCAGTAATTAACCGAGGCCTAGTTCATTTACGACGATCAGTATAAAATGAACTTCTCCTCTCTGGGATCCTGTTCAATACATAAATGTACTAGTGCAACTAATCAGTCAAGACAAACTGTACAGTTGACACTACAACCGTTCGGATGGGGTGTTCATGTCCATCTAGGTTGTGAACAACTATTCTTGTTCGCAAGTGACTGATAGAGTGATCTTCGGTTCGCCCGATGACGACCCACCCTATCTAAGTGCAGAACAACAGAACGTAGAACTTGTTTAATCTAACATGATTCTCATTCATAAAGGGTAAATGTGTAATAACATGCAAAGCCAAGCTTTCAGTATATAACACTAACAGGGCCGAGCGGTCAAGGGTGACCACTGGCCCATCGCCGGGGAAGGCTAATCGGCAGCAATTGAAGGAGAGCGGCGAGGGTTTCTGTTTTTTTGTCGGAGCTTTTTATGTAAATATTTTCCTTTATTTTGTAGGGTACACAGCTTTTTCTTAAATAAAATTCTTTAACTGTTTTTTTAGATAGCTATATATAAAATTAGAAAACGTAAATAACATTTTTTAAACATGTATTGATTCATCCAAAAATAAAACGTAAAATAAATTCAGTAAATTGAAATTGTAAATTATTAAAAATTTCCCACAATGATCAATCACAAAACACAAATAACAGGTTGACAATGAAACATAATAGAAATAATAAGCTTTCACGACACGGAATAATAATAAAATTCATAATATAAATCATAATTCTAATCAAATACTAAATATCTTCAACATCTCTTGATCTTCGCTACTGTTGAGCAAAAATATCACCATGTTGAGGGAAAATCCCGTCATATTTGTATAGCAGAGTTATTCCATAAAGCACAAGTTTCCACATGTGCGTTAAATCTCTTCTTCCATTATTAAATCCAACATTATAGTTGGAGATTGAATACACCTCGCCTTCGTTCAGTCTACCTCGAAATGTTCTCATATTCGGATGACGTATTAATGAATGCACCCTACGATACAAAATTATAAATATTAATTAAGATATTTTTACAAATTATATTAAATTGAAATAAGAAAGGTAAATATTACCTGTTCATCATGAAACAGTATACGGAATGCGTTACAATTCTCCCATTCGTAGATGCGTTTCAATAATTCGGATTGCTCTCAAACGCAAAAAAAGGTTTAGTTCTCCTGTAAACAGAATCAAGTGTACCCCAACCTGGCAGCATTATATTATCGATGTGATGTTAAATTTTTCTCTGCATTTTCTATTTTTCTGTACTCGTGAATGATGAGTTGTAATGGTGGAAGTAAATATCCTTTTATACAATTTTTTTTTTTCTGCACGTTTGAATTGACCGAAAAAAAAATTGAAAGATGTTGTTTAATTAACCAAAAGTGATTGAAGATAATTATGAATTGTATTTAGATAGATATTAAATTCCATGATTTTTGAGATACAACAACAAATTATTTATCACATGTATATATATCCATTCCTAAAAAAAAAAAAAATATATACAATGCTTAATTAACGGAACTATTCATTTCATCTTCCATTTGCTTAATTAATGAGATTATCCGATACTTAATTAACGTGAATATTAATATCATAATCCTTATCACGATTTCTTTCAAAATTTGATTGAGAATACATAAATAAAAAGTCAAATCAACTCCATTTATTTTAAGTTTCTAAAAATAATTGTTACATCAACTTTTTTATATATATATATAGATATAAATTTTAAGAAATTGGTTAATCGCCGTAGATCTTTTTCGGGGAAAGAAGGTGACAAAAGAATACAGTAATTGTAATTAATAATTGCAATAAATTGTTGAGTTATATCTCAATCGAAATCTTGATCTAACTAGAGGACAAGGATGAGACCAAAATCTGGAAAGTTTGTATTCTATAAACATGAATATTTATCCTATAAAAATTAATTTTAATATAGATTACTGTAAAAAATAAAGTGCTGTGTATCCAAGAAAAGTCGTCGAATGAGCAATCTTCATTTTACTCCAGAAGAAAAGAGTGGTGACTGGTGACCACAGTGGAATTCATATGCGAACATTGAATACCATATATAAATTGTACATAAATATTTAGGCAAATTAGTCCAATTGAAAAATATACCTTCCTAAATAAGGGAAAAGAAGAGTTGATGACTGTATTAATAATTTAAAAATTGAGATAAAGTTGNACAAAATAAACAAAAATTAATTAAAAGAGTAAGTGAAAATGCACATGTATATAACTGAAAGTTCAACATCATAAAAATAAAATAAATAAATACAAATAAATGGTGGAAAACGTATGATAGATTGGGTAGGTGAGAGATGGAGATGAGCCGGGAAAGAGGCAGTGCAAGGAAAGGGCAACAATACCAAACGACACCGTATTGAATTTGCCCGTCTCATGCTCTGGCTCGTCCCCGTCTCTCCTCCCTCCCTTCACATTACATAACTTATCTCTCTCCATATTTTATTTATTTTAATCACTAACCTCAATTTAAATTTTCTTTTCTAATAATTTAAAAGAAAAAAGAAAATTTGCAATAAATTAACACCATCTCATGTAGCCCATTACGGATCTGCACAAAACAAAAAGAAATACTAAGAAGAAGAAGAAGATAAGAACAAAATATGAAAGACAGATTAGCAATTTAAGTGAATTGGAAGGAAAAATAAGGGCCCTATTTATACAAGGATCTAACTTACTAATTGGAGTTTTATTTGGTAAAACGTACAACAATTATGAGAGGTTACGTAAATGTTATGATACTTGCATACTAGCTAGTACTATTAGTTAGTGTACTTTCATTCAACTTTGTAGGTAGTACATTTTTATTCATGTGTTATACTAGCTAGTATTATTAGTTAGTGTACTTTTCATTCAACTTTGTAGGCAGTACATTTGACATTTCATTCAGGTATTATTAATAAAATATGCATAAATTTGAACAAAAATATTATAAATAAAAGAATTAGTACATAGATGTACACACTTTTACCAAAATATATAATAATGACTTTTGCTGAAAGTTAATGAACGACAACGACTTTCCAAATGTCATGATAAAGGAAGAAGATGGCTCTAAAACTATCATTTTTTTTTTTTTTCCAATCGATAAAGATATTATATATAACTGAACAAATTTACAAAAGTACAACTACCAGCTGAATATAAACAGCTAAAAGCTGAATACAATCAACCAACAGCTGAATAAACTGGGAGAACAGCCAAAAGACCGCCTCACGAACACATAAAAACACAAACACACAAAAAAACTACTAAACTAAAAAGGTCCCAATAGGGTAATACCCGAGTGTCAGATCTCAGCGAGATAATAAGGTGACACTCGAGTTAACCGAGGCCAACGGCCAAAACCTGAAAGACAAGACAAACACAAACACAGATACTACAAACACTAAACAAGAACACAAATAACTAAAATAAACTAAAAGCCTTCCCAGCAAACGTGCTAGCCCAAACCACACACCTCGCCACCGCAAACCACCGGCAACTGGAGGCCGAACTCCACCCGCAGCTCCACCGGAACAGGCGATGCCAATCGAGAGGAACCCGTAGTTCGCAGACCAGAAACAGATCGCAAAGGCGACGATGACCACCTGAGGGCCTGCCGGCGACCGTTTCGCTGACCATCCTCCGCCTAGGATCGAGCAACCGTCTGGAACCACAGACCGACCAACCATCTCCGACCACCCGCAGTAGAATCCGAGGGGTGCCAGTCAGGAGTGGTGTCAGCCGTTGAAGACGACCATTGGCCGGAGCAAAGCAGTCACCAGGGAAGGCCGACTGTCAAGAAATTTGAAGAAGCGGCGGATGGATTTTGGGGGTTAGGGTTGAGCGAGAAGAGAGCTTTAATTTTAATACTAAATCATTTTTGTTCTTGGCTTTTTTATCTTTATATAATTTTCCTAGAGTATTTAATTGCCACTAGTTGAATAAACACTTGTTACATTGGATAAAAATAGCTTCTTACATCGATTTTTGAGATCATGATGTAACATCAACCGATTTCATAAAATTGATATTCTAAGTCCAAATAGCCGATGCAACAAGTAACATATGACATCGGTTATTCTAAACCGATGTCAGATAATCGATTTATTATGATCTGTTAGTTGTTACTCTGCTTTTCCATAATCGAGGTGACTTGTTGTATTATTACAACGTTTATTCAAAGAATCAAAGTAACATGTTGCATTCTTACATCAGTTATTAAAATAGCTGATGTAAAAAGTTAAAATACTACATCGGTTATTCAAAAACCGACGTAGCATCGAACAATTAGAAAACAATTAGAACAATTCTTCTATCCTACTACATCGTATTTTCCACCTGAGAAACTAAAAATTAAATTTGATCTAAAAATAAAATACTACTATTGAATGATAATTAACATCCATACATTCAAAATATTCTCATAAATTCTCAATATGATACATATCAAGTTATTTCAATTACCACAATATTTCAGCAATAACAACTAATACCAATAATTATCAAATGCACTGTAACAACTGTTCAACCACAATGTTTTATAAAGTTGAAAAACGCCCAAAACATAAAATAGTCAAGTCTATTTTCCTAATGAGGTAGCCTCGAGAAAGTATTTCGTCCACAAAAAGGATCAACGTTTATTTGGTATCCGAGACACTTTTAACAATTTCAAAGATTTTCTCAATAGTTTTCATAAAGTGGGAAAAATGTATTGTTGAAAGATTTTAAAGAAATTGTGATAGATTTTTGAAAATATTATTATTATGATGACTCTACAAAGATCATAGGTAATTTAAAATTACTCAATTATGTAAAATTACTCTACATAGATCTTTTATATATTTTCACAACACCCCTTTTCTCTCTCCTCAGCGAAAAATCCCCTTTTCTCTCGTGACCTAGCCCTCTTCGCCGGCGATTAGTGCCTCTTCCAGCGGACAACCGGCTGCCGATGGACAGCTCTCCGGCGCACGCCCACACTATTGTTCGCTGTATTTTTCCCCTTGTCTCACGCGCCTAGGGTTGAGGATGGTGGCTTACGGCGGATTTCTTCGATTTGCGCTTGTAGGTCACCGGAGACCTTGGGTGGCGAGGCTTGGTGGAGTGCGGCGATAGTGGATGGATGCGGTCCAGGTTTCTTGCTTGGTCATTTATCGGGTGTTTCCTCTCTTCTTCCTCTGTGGGCGGCCTTGCTCTTTTCTGGTTTTGCCGATTTGCAGGGGTCGGTTTGGGTTCCCTGCTCGCGGGCTCTCTGTGGTGGAAGTTGATGGGCTGGGTTTCATTTTCGGAGGCTGGGAGGGGTGCTCGGTGGTGATGACTGTGGTGGGATGACCGGGGCATTGATGCCGATTTGTGGTCCCTTCTCTCCTGTTCTCTGGTGCTGAGTCCAGGGGAGGACCGATGTTACCGGAACTAGGCTAGTGGTGTTAGCCTTTTTTCGGGACGATGGTTGGTGTGGGAAGAGTCGACATCTTTTGGCGGTAGAGCGGGTCGGTTCTTGGATACTTGAGGTGTGAGTCTTCGTCTTTGCTAGGCGTTCGGCAGCAGTGGCGGGCGTGGTTCTCGTGTCTCGAATCTCTTCGAGGAGTCGTCTATTGTCCTCTTGTTCAGTTCGGGTGTTTTGCCGGGAGAGGGTTTGTTTTTATTAGATGTAGTTAATTTGTTCTGTGTTTATGTTATTTTTATTATGTTGTCTCTGTCTTGTGTTTTTGGTTTGGGTCGTTGGCCCCTGTGAGCCCGAGTATCAACCTTATCATCCTGTTGGGATCCGACACTCAGGTATTACTCCGTTGAGGTCTTTTTAGTTGTTTCAGTGGTTTGTATTGTTAGTTAGTTTAGTTGCGAGTGTTTTATTCTAGCGTTGCTAGCGGGACTCTAGGCGGTCTTCTGACCTGTCCTCCCACTTTTTCAGTTGTTGGCTGCTGTGTATTCAGCCGTTGGCTGCTGTATTTTCGCACATTTGTGCATTTTGATTTATAATATTATCTATCGTTTTGGAAAAAAAAAAGAATCTATAAAGTTAGATTTCAAATTTAAAGCTAAGTACATTATTGTCTTTCTACCAAGACATCCTATTAAAGATGAAGAGAAAAAATTGTGTTCTCTGCTTGTATTTTTGTTATTACTATTATTATTTTAAAAATTTGTAGAGGACTAGTTTAGGCCTTTATGATATCATTACTTGTAATGGTATTCGAACCATTTTTACCTATAATCCAGTGTGATTAGAACAAATAGAGGCACTCAATGTCAATAATTCAAAATGGTAAGGTAAAAACTGTAAATTTAACGATAAATCCCCAATATGACGCATATCAAGTTCTTTTAACCATAATATTTCAGCAATAACAACTATTAACAATAATTATCAAATGCACATAACAACATTTCAACCACAATGTTCTATAATGTTGAAAAGACACCCAAAACATAAAAATAGTCAAGTCTATTTTCCTACTGAGGTATCCTCGATAAACTATTTCGTCCACAAAAAGGATCTAACGTTTACTTGGTACCCGAGACACTTTTAACAATTTCAAAGGTTTTCATCAATACTTTTCATAAAGTGGGAAAAATATTAGGAGTGGGATTTTATACCCGAGAACCGGAGAACCGAACCGGACCGAACCGAAAATAACCGGTTCGGTCCGGTTATTTAAAAAAAAAAAACTATTTTTTCAGTTTTTGGTTATTTTTTGCATGTTTCGGTTTCGGTTCCCGGTTCCTTTCCAAGTGTATACATATTAACCGAGGAACCGATTATATATGTGAAAATATGCATGTTTTATGTATGAATCGGTTCCGGTTCTTGTATTTAATATTCGGTTCTTCATTTTTGCATTCGGTTCTCGGTTTTTCATGATATTTTTAGTCCGTGAGTTGCATTTTTTTGACCGGTTCTTAACTCGAAACCGGTTATTGTCGGCTATTTTTTATTATTCGGTTACCCGAATACCTGGAAAAACCGAACCGTTATAAACCGGTTCGGTTCTTTTTCGGTTCCTGCAATTATTTATGTGTTAACCGAACTGGTTTTTTTGGTTCGGTTCCGGTTCCGGTTCCTAAAAAAAATGATAAGAACCGGACCGGTCCCAGGCCGAAAAAATATATTGTTGAAAGATCATAGGTAATTTAAAATTACTCAATCATATAAAGTTAGATTTCAAATCTACAAAGTTAGATTTCAAATCTATAGAAAATCTCATTTGATGCTAAGCGCATTATTATCTTTCTACCAAAACATTCTATTAAAGATGAAGAGAAAAAGGTGTGTTTTAAAGCTTGTATTTTTATTATTACTATTATTATTTGAAAAATTTATAGAGGACTAGTTTAGGCCTTTATGGTATCATTACTTGTGATGGTGTTCGGACAATTTTTACCCTATAATCTAGTGTGATTAGAACGAAAAGAGGCACTCAATGTCAATAATTCAAAATGGTAAGGTAAAAACTGTAAATTTAACGATAAATCTTCAATATGATACATATCAAATTCTTTCAACCACAATATTTCAGCAAAAACAACTAATAACAATAATTATCAAATGCGTTGTTATTAACAACAATAGTCATCAACCACAAAGTTCTATAAAGTTAAAAAACACCCAAAACATAAAAATAGTCAAGTCTATTTTCCGAATGAGATAACCTCGAGACAGTATTTCATCCACAAAAAGGATCAACGTTCATTTGGTACCCGAGATGCCTTTAACAATTTCAAAGGTTTTCACCCATGGTTTTCGTAAAGTAGGAAGAATATATTGTTGAAAGATTTTGAAGAAATTGGGATAGATTTGGAAAGGATTATTATTATGATGCCTCTACAAAGATCATAAGAAATTTAAAATTACTCCATCATATAAAGTTAGATTTCAAATCTATAGCAAATCCCGTTTGAAGCTAAGCGCATTATTATCTTTATGCCAATACATTCTATTAAAGGTGAAGAGAAAAAAAAATGTGCTTTCTCGCTTGTATTTTTATTATTACTATTATTATTTTAAAAATTTGTAGAGGACAAGTTTATGCCTTTATGATATCATTACTTGTGATGGTGTTCGATCAATTTTTACCCTATATTCCAGTGTGATTAGACTGAAAAGAGGCACTCAATGTCAAGAATTCAACATGGTAAGCACTGTACTAAAAATCGGCCTAGGCGGCCGCCTAGGCGCTAGGCGGTGCCCGGGCGCCTCCGATTTGTACAAATTGACAGAAAAAATCGACCAGGCGGCTAGGCGGCGCCTAGGCGGCCCTAGGCGCTCCTAGGCGGCCTTGGCGGGCTCGGCGGCCAGGCGGTTAGGCGGCGTCTAGGCGGGCGTAGGCGGACTTAGGCGCTCCTAGGCGGGCTCGGCGGCAATTTTTCAATTTTTTTTTTTAATTTTTTTTTATTTTTTAAATACTAATTACATTATTTTGTTCTCATGTTTTCTTTAGTATATATTAATATTATTATTTGGACTTTGGTGTGTGAATTTATTATATGTTGAGATAGTCTTATTTTGTAGGTAGTTAAAATAAATAAAAATTAAGGTATTTACTATTGATTTCTGGGCTCCGACTAGGCGCCGCCTAGGCCCCGACTAGGCGCTCTAGGCGCTAGGCACTAGTCGAGCGCATAGCGGACGCCTAGCGACTTTTAGAACACTGATAGTAAGGTATAAGCTGTAGATTTAACGATATTTGTAAGAACAAATATTTGTCATTCCTGTAAAAAACAAATCGCCATTTTTGGATTGAGCTATGAGCTCATATGTTCTATTACTAAGACGATGACTGCCAGCTCACACTTTAAACACGTGAAACAAATGACACCCAATTATCTTTTTTCAACTTGATCAAAAAACTGTTTACAAATGTTACAAGCCGGGAGGCTAAATAGCCCCAATACACATAAAGAGAACCACCCTATTAGGTGGTCTAAAAAGACAAATAAATGACAACAAACATCTAAGAGCAATATAACCGTTGACCCTCTTAGACAAAGCTCAAATACAGTAACAATAATCGATGAACTACTACTTGAACAAAAACAAACTAGATAGTATACAACTGAACTCAAAAGAAACCTAGTACTCCATGCTATAAGATCAGTTTCGTCCCTTAGCAGTCACCAAAGAAAATTCATCCCAATCCTTCCAAGAAGTTTTAACAACCTCATGTTCGGGTATCCTGATGTTCTGAAATTTCAAGAGATTTCTAGATTTCCAGAGCCACCAAAGAATATAGGTGGTCAATTGAATTCTATCCTCATATATCACCCTCATGTCTATGGCACAAACTCCCCACCACCAGCTTCTAAAGTAATGAGTTTTAGTTTTCAGGCCATCCCAGCTGACAGGTGCTAGTCTCCAAGTTCTTTTGGATTTGTTGAAATTAAAGAAAACATGTTCGATGGATTCATCTTCTTCGCCACAGAAAAGTACAAACTGAGTCCACCTGCACACCTCTTCTCTTTAAATTTGCACTTACTAGCAGCACATCTATGAAGCACTTCCATAGAAAGTGCTTAAGCATACATTTGATTATCAAACCCCAGCTTTTTCTACTTGCCTTTTTTGTCTAGTAGAGATGTTCTACTGCTTTCTGCCACATCCAGATCTCTCAATTTTTTAAGCACCAGGTGGGAGTAGGTTGAAGACATAAAGAACACTCCTTTCATGTCAAAGGACCAGCACCATTTGTCTTGAAGGTTAGGACTGAGAGTCTTGACGCTCCTAATCTTCACTTTGTTGTTAGAGTCCCCAAACCATTCATCCAATAGCTCCTCTCTCCATCTTCTCTCTCCCTATTCAAGAATTTCCTCCACCCTTGCCTGATTGCAAACAACGTCACTCCTTTTCTGGGGAATCCCAATCAAGGATTGGGTACCCATGGATCCTCCCACGACCTGTAAGATTGCTCATTCCTAATTTTCACTCTAAAACCCCTTCTGGTGTTTGTCTCTCAGCTTTAGCCAATTTCTGCACATCCAAGAAGCATTATAAGAAATTTTTGCTTGGAGAAGAGAGCCTTTAGAGAAGTATTTACCTTTGAGAATCTTACTAACAAAGAGGTTTGGATTGGTGATTCCTCTCCACAGTTGTTTCAGGATCAATGCTTCATTAAACAAGAGTAAGTCTTGAAAGCCCAAGCCTCCATCCTCCTTAAGGATAGTCACTGCATTCCAGCTTTTCCAGTGCCTTTCACGGCTTTGATCATCTCCCTTGCTCCACCAAAAATCTGCACTCAACATAGTGATCTCATGGCAGGTTCCTTTAGGTAAGAAGAAGCAGAGCATGGTAAAGATAAACATAGCATTGGTCACTGATTTTAGGAGTACTTCTTTACAAGCATTTGACAAAAACGTAATTTTCCAGCTACAATCTAGTCCTAACAAAATCCACTACAAAGCCAAAACACTATTTTTTAGAATTCTCTATACCTAAGGGGAGCCCCACATATCGAGTAGAATTTTGAACTGAGACACCATCTAGGACATGACTCACTCCCAACTGAATCTCCAAAGGTGTATTTTTACTAATGAAAACAGAAGACTTGGCTAGGTTTACTTTTTGCCCAGTGAAAACCTGGTATTTGTGCAACACTTCTAGCAGCACCTAGGCTTGCCTACTCTCGGCCCTACTTAAGAAATTAAAGCATCATCAGCAAACAGCAAGTGGGAGAACTGAGGGCCATGTTTAGATATTTTCATCCAAGAAAAGTTTCCATTTTCCTCTTCAGTTCTCAGTAATCTTATGAAGACCTCATAAACCAACATAGGGAATAGGGGGTCCCCCTGCCTTATCCCTCTAGTTGCTCTCACATAGCCCTTCATTTCTCCATTTAAATTAAAAGAGTAAGCTGAAGTAGAAATACAACCATATACACCCATTTGACAAAAGTGAGATGGATCCTAGTTTAAGCATGATTTTCTTCATGCAATTCCACTCAATCCTATCATATTATTTCTCCATGTCTAGCTTGACAGCCATAAACTTACTCTTTCCTGGCCTGTGTCTATTACGGAAGTGAATAGCCTCTCGAGCTATAATTAAATTGTCTCCCAATTGTCTACCTTGGATAAAGACTGACTGATTATGGCTAACAGAAAGACTAAGGCATATGGAATAGATTTTTGAAATTATCTTGTAAGAGACTCCACAGAGACCTATTGGTCTGAAATTGCTTAAGTAATCAGGGTTGGGACACTTAGGCACTACAGTAATGAAAGTATGGTTCCAATTTTTTTATCATTTGACAAGAATCAAAGAAACTGAAGATAGCAGCACACAGATCAATTTTTATAACAGTCCAGAATTTTTGAAAAAATAAGGGGGACATACCACCTTGAATGAGTGAGGAGGCCACTAGCGTTGAAAACCGACGAACTGCTCTCCGGAGGTCCCTCGGTCGCAGGCGAGGATGGAGAAGGCCTATGTTGCCCGTCAGCCCCATAGTTGGGGTTAAATCTCAAACTGTCGGAAACTCGTCGATCCGCGACTGTATGAGGACGGGGGCGAATCTCGCAGGGAGCGGCGGGGGCTGGAAGACAAGCTGATTGTCCGACAATGAAGCCGACAAGAATTGGATTTTGGATATAGAGACCTCATTTGAAATTTTGATAAGTCCCAAAGACTTAATTGCAAAGTTCATAAATTTTACCTATATTACAATTTAGTTCAATTTAGTTCATGGGTCAAATCAATATTTTACTAATAGAAACAATTGCACGTTAATGAAAAGTAAAATGCACATTAATGTTAAGTAAAATTGCACAATATTGTGTGTGCATAACATTAAAAATGTTCCCACTGCAAAATGCACAATAGTGTTAGACAAGATGCACATTAATGATTGTAGGACTGCACAATAGCGACCAAAACCGATCAAATTAAAAATTTTGATTTGAATTTTTATACTTCATTCGGTTATCTCGGTTCGATGATGACTTTATTTTTTAAAATAATTGAAATGACAAAACTATATACAAAAGTTTTATTTATTTATATAGCTTTATATATATTACATCTTTTCGACCAAAAATAGTATATAATATTAAAATATTAAATATATTTTTATAATATACATAATAAAATATTTTAATTATTTAGGTTATTTCGGTTAACCTATCGAAGAAACCAATTAGTTCGATTCAGTTTCAGTTTGGTTTGGCACAAACCATTAAAAATGCTTGCGCTGCGAGTGCACAATAATGATAGCTGAATTGTACATTAATGACTGTCAGACTGCAAAATAGCGACTGAAACCGACCAAACTAAAATTGCAGATTCCACCAACAAGGAGTCTAAAGCAGTCAAGTTGTGGCATATGCGGTTGGGACGTGCCCGTATAAGAGATCTTTTTCCTTCACCTTCCATATTTGAGTAAGATTCGAATTGAATTCGGGGGCTTAGAAGAAAGCTTCAACAAAGCATGGAATTTCCTTGTCGTACCTTCATCCGGAAAGTCTTTGAGCTGACTTGCCCAGTCCATTGGGTAGCATCGTGGTCGTAACTCTAGCTTCACTTTTTCAATCTTTTCAATTACTCTTTCGAAGTCAGCAAAGTGGTCTCGGGGCAGAAGCTTCTAGTAAGATAGCCCATCTAAAGTAAAGGGAGAAAGAGGAGAGCGAAGTGAGCTTGTCCCTGTTGCTCTTACAAACTCTGTACGTCGTGGTTTCTCTCCCTTTGCGGAGATCCAATCCAAGAGGATTCATGTGTTTGAATGAACTCCAACAGACTACACAATGTCTACTGGGTGGACTGCTTTCATGCCTTCTTGTTAGCACATCTTCTCAAATGTTCCATGTTTCTAACCATATCCTCATAGGGCTGAAGCACAAGAAAGAGGTCAATTACATCTCAATTACAACGACCTTTTTAGCTTTAATTTATATATTTTGGTTTGATTATATGTTATTACTTTTAAAATTTTGGTTTTTTTGGTTTGATGATGGCTTTCGGTTCGATTTTATTTTGATTTGGGCCAAAACTTCGGTCAATTTGATTTTCCAAAAGATCGACTTGGTTTTTTTTCGGCCATTCCGTTCGGTCAATGAACAACCCTAAGTGCAGTGACATTTTGGATGAATTGTGAAATTTTAGATGTGTAGACAGACGCAATTCTATAATTTCTAAAAAAAAAAAAAATATTATGTTATTTTTTAATGTGCATGTCCTCGAGCAGTATCGTGCATCTTATGTAACATTATTGTGCATTTAATTATTGTACATTTATTGATCTTTGATTAAATTATATAATTGTCCCATGTACTAAAGTGCAAATATATAAAAAGTTAATAAATTGCATGTAAGTCCCCTAAACATATCAAATTTTCCAGAAAAGCACCCCAAATCCAAAAAGTTTTCTCAACAATAAAAAAAAGGGTCCCCCGTCAGCCACCACCACCATCCCGCCTGTCCCATCACGGCTGCAGACATCCTCTCTTCCTAAGCCCTATCCCTGACTCCTTCTGCAACCCAAAAAAAAATGCGATCATCCCTGCCACCCAGCTCGCCGGAGTCAGGTCAAGCGGAGATGGCGGTGGGGAGGGCGTATATGGTCGCCTTGTTGTATGTCGCAGGATCTAGGTCGGCGCGGTGGTCATCGGCGATGACTATGACACAATGGCTCAGGGAGGCGGCAACTAGAAATGGTGGGACTGTGGCGGTGGACGGAGGAGGAAGTGTAGTGTCTGCGACTGTAGT
>BKCP01005183.1:435227-450477 GCA_008636005.1 Striga asiatica
GAAGAGCCCATTACAAACTGAGGTGTAACTATTGATGATCTCTACTTACCAACCTCCAAAAGAACATGGACCACCACCAAGTAAATATCCTTGCTTCATTTCTGCTTCCTCACCATATAATAAGCATATGCAATAGAACAGCTCAATCAGAAACCAAATCCACCACAGCCGTAAAACATTTCAAGTCTGGCCAACAATGTTTCAAGTCCAAAATACAAGATGAAAACGTAATCATACATTATTGACCTCTCTATTCTTCATCACTCTCATTGTTAAAAACTGAGGCAATAGTAGCTTTCGGCTTCTTTGAGGCTGTATTAGTAGAGCTCTGCTTCATGAAAACGAAAAACGTCAAGAAATTATGAAACACAAAATTCAAGCATCCAGGAAAATAGAAAATCAGAGCAGCAAGCACGGATTAGAATAGACTGATACCTGAAGTAAAATATAAGAAAATGAAAAAAAAAAAGGAAATAAAAATACCTTAAGGGTACTGCCTTTAGAGGAAAATCCAAATTTTAAAACTTTTCTTTGATCCTGGTCGGCAACTGCAGTAGCGCCACTTGTTGCGGAAGGAGAGGCAGTGGGCCCACTTTCATCCCGAGTCTGTATTTGCTGCTGCTTATGCACGTCGGCCCTGTTAATTACATCAAATATGAAAATCTTAATTAAGGCCTTTAAAACACAGAGCATGTAACAATTATACAAACAAGAACACACATCTGCTTAAACTTTGCCATCTCCTTTTCTTGACGTTGTTGCTCCCTTTTCTGCCTATCATCACGACTGCTGCTCCCATGCGTATCTCTCATTTGTTTGAATCTCTGAAATTTCACCATCATAAAGCAACCCATAAACATAACAGGAATTCAGGGAAAAAAATATTAAGCATAATAAAAGAAGAGAAAATTACCTTTCTGTGGTTATGATCATAGGAGCTGAGGTGGGCCTCAAACTCCATGGCCAGCTTATATTGCTTGTTGCACAGCTCGCAAAAGAAGACCTTACGTATTTCTTTCACATCACTCTGGATCCTCTGCTCGCGTTCTGCTATAACCTGGATTTTAATAACGCGCACGAAGCGGGCAGTACAAAGCCACCAGATAATAAAAACTGCACCAAAACTCTCAACAAGTTCCCAAAGTTGACCTTCTCGTTATTCATATACATACACACATATATGTTTATGTGCCTGCCTTTTCTGCTATTTGTTTCAGAAAAAAGGTCAGCATCAAGTGTCAGATTACTTAGAGCAGGAATAATGTTTTTCTTTTTCTTTTTTTTTTCCCCTTTATACCGTTATCAAAACGCGTACCTCTCTCTTTTTGGCAAGTTCCTCGGTCTCCTCAACTTCTATGTCTAGCTTTCTACGTTGAATATTTTCTTCTGCTGTAAAATAATCATCTTCCTCTTGTTTGCCAAGGCCTAATCTTGCATCCCTTATACCTGATTTTATCGGCTCGATAATACCTAAAGTAAAACAACACAATGATATGATTAAGCAAACAAATCAAGGCATGGGAAGAAAGGAACAGATGAGAGCACATTTCAGGCAAGATCAACCGGATAGAGCTACAATGTAACACACAATTATACATTTTGAAGTAAAATTTTAGAACAGGGCTAATGGCAAATATTTTGTCAGCCTGGCATAAGGTATCGGAAACTTGCCCATGATTTAGTTCCATATCACGCAACCAATAAGATGTTCTATTGAAACTTCACAAAATTCTGATATTGTCAGTATTGAGTTAAGTACGAAATAACCCTTAAAGNTATAAAAATATTACAATTATCCCCTTAATTCCAACAATTAATTAAAAAAAAACAATCAAATATCAGGTGCATTTCTTAGTAATTTTGACTGTATCATAGGATATTTTTAGTATAGGGTCACACCTCAAAGGTACTTTTTGTAATTATCCCTCATTAATTAAAACCGAAAGTTGGAGAATATTGAGCTGAATACCAAGTTCCCACGTTAGACAGGAAAATTCAAACAAATGAATCCTGAACCGTCCATATAAGAGAAAATAAATGTGCTGCATGAAAAGTGTAAAAGAAAAAACTTCTGTAAGAAAAAAGCAGCAAGTTCACCACAAGTACAGACCTTGTTCCTCCTTTCCGAGTCCCTTTCCTTTCCATCCCATTTTCTGAAGTAGCCTAAACCCAACATTTGACGAGGTCAGCTGCGTGTCTAGAGATGCCTGCTCGACATAATCCAAATCAACGTTCTCTGTCACCCTGTGATCAATTGGTAAACGAAAATCTTCGGCAAGGTCCTCAAGAACAGAAGCCTCATATGCCTAAATCAGAGAACAAGAAAATATGTCACTGAAACAATATTGATCTTACTCCATGGTTATGTTGTAATATCTCATTCAGTAATTAATAAAAGTAATTAAATTCTAAGTGAGAATTATTTTACTTTTATTAATAATGATCTTTTATATTTCCAAGCCTTAATAAATCTCTTAGAATTTTATTATTCATTTTAAGGTCAAGATCAATCCATTAATTTGGAAGTATAATTTAGCAACGGTTGGCCTTATAAGTAAATTAAGCTTGATTCAAGTTATCAGTGCCGAGAAATTCCTAAGTTATAGTCGAGCCTTAGTATTAAATACTTAGAATTTTTCTAAGTGTTTAAGTAAACAAGATAATAAAATGAACCGTTCAGTTAATAACTAGAACCGATTCACTTGGCTCGACATTAAAGTAAAATCGGAAATCGTTTTTCGATAAATTGAGTTAGTCGAGTAAATGTTAGTGCCTAAGTATTTTATGTGATGTATATGATTTGATAAGTTATAAGGAGTAAGTAGAAATTATTTAGACAAGAAGGTTTATTTATATTATTAAGAGTATATTCGAAATTATATTCGCAAGTTTCGAGTTTTTCTGTGTTCGGTTGTAGTCGGTAATTAAGTCCGATTTCGTTTCCGAAAATTTTATTTTCTTGGATTTTTTTAACTTGGAATTCATTATTAAGAGTTAAAATATTCAGCATTAAAAATACAAAAAGCAAAAGAGGGAAAATAAAAAAATTTTAGAATTTTCGATTTTACGGAACACGTTCGTTTTAAATCAGAATTCGGTTCCGTAAATTGGAGAATTTTCATTAAGTCTCGAATTTAATCATTGAGATCACATTAGGATCAGGAGAGGGACCTTTCTAAGCATTGACTATAGGTTGGAGAAGTTTACAAGTTAAGAATACTATTTATTATCTATATTTATTTTTACAAGTTAGTATTATTTAATTTGTTAATTTCTTCACTCAATGTTCTTGTCTCAAACATTTTGCCTATAAATAGAGGCCTTGATTTCAGAGATTTTCATCAAAGAAGAATTACAAAAGTTATATAGTTCATTAGAGAAAATAAGTTATAGAAAAAAAAAATTGTTAAGTGAAAAAATTGAGAAGGGAGGAAGAATCAATTTTCTAGCAAGAAGAAGGTAATATCCTCATCCTAATTTCATAATTTGTATATGAGATTAAATGGTTATTAGTATATACTAATGACTTAGAAGTGAGTTTATAATCAAAGTAATAAATACAAGAAGTTAAAGTTGTCTTAAGATTATTTGTATGATAGATGTACTCGGTTTTAATGAGATTCTTATAATGATAAGAATAAACCAGTAAAGTATGATTTAAATGAGTAATTCTTATGTAAATAAGGAGTACATAAGAAAAAGAATCATGTCATTTGGCATAGTATAGCTTGAGTTATAGATTTCTGAAGTTAAGCATGCAAGTTGAATTTTATGTTCTTTATTTCAGCTGTGACTTTAAAATTCTATTAACTTGATATATATGCATGATAAAATTATGAAATTTTTACGACATGCTTATATATGGGTTAAGAACATAGACTGCCAAATTTCATGATTTTATATTGAGAAATGAACGAGTTAAAATATTTATATGGCATACATGTCAAGATGATTTTATATGCAAGAGTATTCAGTACATGGTTGAGTTTTTAAAGTGGAATTTTTAGGAAAACTTCTTATATGAGTGATGAGCAATTTGACCTAGTTTAAGCTCAATATGTTGAGTATGTGATTTTATAAAATTGTTTCAAGTCTAGTATATCAATATCATAATTTATTGTTATGATAAAAACTTGTATTGAATGAGCATCAAGTTTGAGACCAAGCATGTTTAAAACAAGTTTGATAGATTAAAAATCCTTATAAATCATATAGATATATGATGTTGGTAAAAGTTGAAATTGTTTTGATATACTCGGTTATCTATTATGTGAAATTTAGCTTATTTTCACTTACGAGTCATTCTAAGTTTCATATGAGTAAAACAATATTCAAGATTTGGAGTTATGATTTATATGTGAAAGTATTCAATTTTAAGTAAAAGTCAAGAAGAGTTTAAACTTAATAGTTTAAATTTAGATTTTAGTGAATTTTTAGAGTGTTCATTAAAATCCGGATAAGTGAAAGAATCAAGTATTCAAACATCTTATTGAGTATATGAGCATAGTACTTAGTATATTGATTTATATTTTTATGTAGCTTGAAGATTCAGATATATCATTCAGCACTTACGAGTTTTCAAAAGAAGAAAGGTGGGGACCCAACCTGGGTATTACATTGACTATAATATGATATCATGTCTGAGGTATGTATACAGTTTATACGCTTGGGATGAAGGCTCCTAGTTGCCTTAACAAGTACATCCTAAGTTCTGATGGAGGCTATTAGTTGCCTTAGAAATATCCATCATAGTGTGCACACGTATCCGATCAGATATCGGCCAGATTACAGATTCAGTTTCAGTTACTGGAACAGATTTCCAGTCCAGATATATACCGATGATTATGATATTGTATTATTATTGTTGTTTGCTTTAGTATGGGTTATTTTGGAGTACAAAAAGACCAGTACTCACCCTCATTGTGTTTTTCAGGTAACAAGGTCGAGCCGGAGGTGTGAGCTCGGATGTGGTGGTGATGGTCGTGCACTTGTGGGCATTTAATTTATGAACTACTATGTTTGTATAATTATTCACGTTTTTAAGTATTTCCGCTACGCATATCAAGACTTGAACTTGCATGTTATTAAATATCATATTTCAGACTTTAATCATTTCATTAGTATGAATATGGTTTAGTTTACATGCGAGTTTAAATAAATCTGTTTTCTTTATGTCTAAACCAGTAAGTTAGACAAAGTTTAAAGACAAAAGGATTTTAGAAAAGATAAGTTTGAGTAGCATCCCGAGTAAGAGCAAAAATATTTCAAAAAATTTATAAGTATTTTCGAAGTAAAAGTTGCGAAAAATTTACTATGATAAGCAGGGTGTTACATATGTGATAAATTACATGACCAAGATATAACACAAAATATGCATAGGCATAAGTTTCTGTTTCCGAAATACAAGTTTTACACCTTACAAAATCAGATCTCTTTGTATTACATGTGTTGCCATGTGTGCTGTTCTTGCTTATGGAGGATTGGACGTCATGCATGTTGCTCATGTTTCCTTTTCATGGTTTTCATTTTTTCCTCGTGTTTCTTTATTTTGCCTTTCTTAGTTGTTGTCGTGTTTTACTTATAGAAGCGCCGATACTTTTTTCTTGCATTTTGGTTGTTATGCTTAAGGGGCACGCGTAGGTTTTCGATTGGTCGGTTTGTTTCTCAACGGTTGAGCTGAAGATATTGTTATATCTTCTTCTTCCTCATGCTCATGCTCTGTAATCAGTTTTTTTAGAGAAATGAAAGTAGAGAAGAAAATTACCCAAATTTGATGGCGATACTTCATTAGATTTACATGGTACCAGAGCAGGTCAATTCAAGTCGACATGGCTCAAATGAGAATCACAATGGAGAAGATCAGGAAAGGAACATCGTAACTAGAACGAGTTATTCAAGGGATTTGGATCCACTTTCGCTTTTTGGCGCAGATCATCCAGGAATGGTCTTAGTTACGAATCAATTGTCTCGAGCAAACTACTTGCACTGGAGCCGAGCTATAAGGTTAGCATTGGGAGCTAAATCGAAGCTAGGATTTATCTATGGCACTGTTAAGGTACCAAACTCGTGAGATTATTATGAACAGTATAAGAGAAGGTTGAATTTATGGTGATTTCCTGGCTTTTTAACTCTATCCCTAAAGACAATTTTGAGGCTTTCATATATGTCAAAAGTTCCAAACAATTGTAGGATGAGCTTGCCGAGAGATATGAAGAAAGCAACGGACCTTTGAGATATCACCTACAGAGAGAGACTGCGAATATTTCTCAAGGTAATCTCTCTGTCACGACCTATTAAACAAAGTTAAAGTGCCTCTGGGATGAATATGTGTGCTTAGTTTCAGTGCCTGAGTGATTGTGTGGCTCTGGGAAGGAAAATAAAATGAAATGGAGATTAAGTTGATGCAGTTCCTTATGGGATTGAATGAGGTTTTTGAACCGATTAAGAATCACATTTTACTAATGGATCATTTACCAACTATAAACAAGGCATACTCAACGATCTTGAAGGTGGAGAAAAAAAAAATGTGGTATATACTGGTTCGGGTTCACTTTAGTCTTCAGCAATGTTTGTAAAAGGAGGTTATGGAAGAGGAGGAAGTTGAGGTGCAGGTTTTGGTAGAGAAAACTTTAGTACAGGAGGATTTGGACAGAACAATGCAAATGGAGGTTAGGAAGAGGAAATGTGAGACTTAGCAAGGAGGAGAGAGCCAGATCGAAATGCAGTCATTGTGGTTTCAATGGTCATGAGGTTCAAGGTTTTTTAAATTACATCCTGATTGGTACAAGGATTTAAAGGAACAAAGACAGAATCAAGCAATAAATTTGGTGGAAAATGATGAATAGACAAAAGGAGAGGGTGATGCAAAGTCTCAAACTATTGATTCCTTTACCGACATTAGTTCAATTGTGCAGAAAGAAATTGTTAATAAGTACCTTGCAGGGTATCAATCAGGAGATCCTCATTCCCTTTTCTCACTTTGTGGACTATTCAGGTAATAAGGACACATATGCACTCTCTTTACTGAGCAAGTTGAACAGAGGCAGTTAGATAGTTGATATAGGAGCAAGTAAACATATTTGGTCAGATAGACAATTAATGTGCAGTACATTTCAACTGAAAATCCCTATTATGGTGAATTTTCCTCATGGCACTAGATATGAAGTATTTCGGGAAAGTTAAACTCAAAGATGGAATCATGGAATCGTTTTGAAAGATGTGTTATTGGTGCCCAACCTTCTGTCTGTGGGACAACTAGTTGCTGAAAAAGGCTTGAGGCTTATATTTACTCATGAAGAGTGCTTGCTGCAGTCCTTGAAGGAAATAAACTTGTTACAAAAGGAAAGGGAGTTGGAGGCTTGTTCGTATTGCAGATGGAAGAGGATTGTTCTAATGTAATAGCTGGTGCAGTAAGATGTTGAAGCTTTGGCATAGACACAATGTAGTTTCTTGTTTAAAACATATAGATTTTCTGAAAACAATCTGCAGCAAAGAACTATGAAGTGTTTATGATGTATGCCATAGGTCAAAACAAAGTAGGTTGACCATAGTGGATGTTATACTAGAGCTACATGGATATTCTTGATGAAATACAAATCAGAAATGAGAAGTGAGTCAGCATGTGAAGTTCTTCATTAAAATGGTTAAAGTACAGTTTGGGGTAGAAGTGAAGAAACTAAGATCGGATAATGGAAGTGAATTTATTGGGAACGGGATTATTCTTCAGAGATCATGTCCATACACTCCACAACAAAATGGAGTGATGGAGAGAAAACATAGGTCGAGTTTGATGATAGGGATATATTGAATGCTGAACAGGAAAAAGAAAAGGATACACAGTCCCTTGCAAAGATGAGAGGTGGATAGAGGCATTGTTTTATGAACACGCTATCAAAGATGAGAGGTGGATAGAGGCAATGGAAAAGGAATTGACTGCACTTGAAACTAATGGAACATGGGAATTGGTTATTTTGCCCAGGGATAAGAAAGCAATTGGCTCTAAATAGGTTTTCAAGCTCAAGAGAAATCCAGATGGGAGCATGGATAAATACAAGGCACAGCTAGTGGCAAAAGGTTATTTGCAACGAGAAGGAACAAATTTCATGGACAATTTTTCTCCCGTGGCCAAACTAGTCTAAGTTAGACTTCTCATTGCACTAACCACTCATCACTCATGGGAACTTCATCATATTGTTATAAGTAATGCATTTTTACATGGTTTTTTGGATGAGGAAGTCTACAAGTTGCCTCCTAAGGGATACACAAAAGTTGAGAAAGGGAAAGTCTGTTTGCTCAAAAGAAGTTTATATGGCTTGAAACAAGCCTCAAGGCAATGGGACATACAATTTTCTGAAAGAAGTGCAGTCCACCACCCATGATCATGGCTTATTTTTTCAAAGCAAAATCTTGGCTCTATTGATCTATGTCAATGATGTACTTATCAGAGAAGTGACTTATCAGATATTCAGCATCTGAAGCAATATTTCCACAAGTTATTAACCATCAAGGACCTTGGGATGCCAAGTATCTTTTGGGACTTGAGCTCTACAGTTCTGAGAAAGGAGTACATTTGAGCCAAAGAAAATACATCATGGATATTATTTCTGACTTGGGGCTTGCCAGTTCTAAAGAAGTTGTTACTCCATTTCCTCAGGGATTAAATATCTCTTCACAAGATTCTCCTCTTTTAGATGATCCTGGTGCCTATACGAGACTTGTTGGGAAACTTGTCTACCTTAATCACACCTATTCCTCTTTGGTCTGATAACAAAGAAGCTCTCCACATTACAGCTAACCCAGTTTTCCACGAACACACTAAACACCTTAATATAGATTGCCATGTTGTGCGCAACAAGTACAAAGAAGGGTTTATTGCTCCACAGCACATACCATCTTTCTCTAAAGCTCTGGAAGGACCGGATTTTCAATGTGTTACGGTCAAGTTGGGAATGTGTGCTCTCTCCCACATTTCCATTTGAGGGAGTGTGTTGCCATGTGTGATGTTCTTGGATTGGACGCGCTTTTCATTTTTCCTCTTGCGTTTCTTTATTTTGCCTTTCTTAGTTGCTGTTAGTTGTTGTCGTGTTGTACTTATAAAAGCGCTGACACTTTTTTTTTCGCATTTTGGTTATTGGACACGCGTAGGTTTTCTATTGGTCGGTTTGTTTCTCAACGGTCGAGCTGAAGATATTTTTATATCTCCGTCTTCCTCATGTTTCTTTTGGACAAATGAAATTATAGTAGAAA
Source organism: Striga asiatica (assembly GCA_008636005.1). Classification (NCBI taxonomy): domain Eukaryota; kingdom Viridiplantae; phylum Streptophyta; class Magnoliopsida; order Lamiales; family Orobanchaceae; genus Striga; species Striga asiatica. Next base: position 444,474 of record BKCP01005183.1, read on the forward strand.
ATTGCCCAAATTTGCGTGTGTTCAATGGTGACAACACTAGATTTACAACATGCAACAAGTAAAACATCGTTCGTAAGAAATATTCATGGAAAATGTGCGGATTTCCCAGTTTGCCAATAATTATCAAAGGAACATAGTGTCTAGTGAATTGCAGAATTCTGCTAAAAAAGATGGAAAAAATAGGAAAGAAACAAAGACAAAAAGAAAACAACGAAGATACAGAAAATAAGCAAGTAAGAAGGAACATGGTTCCCATATAGGACCAATAAAAAAGGTTCGAAGATCATATAATCAAAGAAAGCAAAATATGTATATTTGGGACCAATAAGAAATGTTTGCAGATCATATAATCAAAGAAAGCAAAAATATTTATATTTCCAAGGGAAGGATGAGCACAAAACCTGTAGCCATGATAAGTATCAGAGATTGCACAGCCTTCTACTTTCAACTAACAACACATGAAACTCCCTCACAAATTTTCGCAATACAAATTTTGAAATTGCCATTTTACTAATTTAAAACAGAAGCTGCAGTTTAGGCATTTGTGCTGATTCACTCAAGACATTTAATAATTGAACTAATATCACATGTGTGCAGCACAACCAAACAGTAGTACTAACCAAAAGAATAAATAAATAAATAAATTGACTCCTTTGCATTCTCAAAAAANAAAAAAAAAAAAAAAAACAAAAAACAAAAAAAAAAACAAAAAAAAGTTGCTAGTAAAGAATCCGGTATAGTTACTTCATTAAGTTCATCCCCCCATAATTACCTCTGGACCAATTAACCAAGTAGTTCAAATATTACAGAACTACAAGGAAAGGAGAGGAAACTATAGAATTACCATTTATCACAGCATTTTTGGAAGAAAATAAAATCATATAAACAAGATGTTTGCCTAAAAACTTGAAACATATGAATGTTCATGATAATGTTGCGAACAAATGGATACTTGAAGAACTAATTACCAACATTAAAGCTTCAAACGTCACAAAACTACATATAATTAACTAGTGAACCAGATCCCATACATGAGAAGTACAAAACAGATGGGCAATATGAAGAAAAAGCAAAGTTTAGAGCCCATACCTCATTGCCTTTCAGTTGCTTCTTGTAGTGCATCTCCTGTTTACCACTATACCAGCTATTATCCATAATCTCAAGGCCAAGCCCTAACAAACATCAGAAAGTAACAACAAAAGTAAACCCAGATTGCATTTCATAAAACAGACAAATATTACCAACACCCAGAATCCTAAACATACCAAATCTGTGTTTTTTACTCCGATTTGATTAATCCTTCCGGCAGCTCAACCCAAAACAAAGATTGTTATTTGTTTATAATAATAAATCGTAAAAAATATCCACTCTTTCACGTCGTCTTCGCCAAAATCTCGCTCAAGCACAGAGAATTAACCGATCCCAAATCAATACGGCGCATAAACATACATAAATCAACGAACCAAATTAACCAGTAAAAAGAGGAGAGAGATTAGTACCTGAAGGACGACGATGCTTTTCAATTGAAGTGAGAATTTGGGTTTACAAATAATTTAGTACAAGAAAATAGAAATAATAATTTGGGCCGAAGGAAAGATGGGCTACTTGTACTAGGCCAGCAATGTTGAATATTGGCTAAAGTACACTACTACGAATCTTGGACTCTGAAATAAAAATTTTATGGGAGAAAGATTTCAATACCAAATCAAGTGACATGATTGTGTTTTTATGCCCCTAATACGATACTTAAATTAAAAAAGGCAACTAACGAAAGTGATTTAATTCTTCCGCAAATCAATATAACTGATATTCTTGACAAATTTAAAAAAAAAAAAAAACTTACCAAATAGAAACGGCCGGATCTCTTGTGATGCCTGGAAAAATTCATTTGTTGATTTTATTAAGAAAAAATGTTTAATTAGAATATAGAAGTAGAAAATTCAGTAAAATTGTGTTAATATTTCACTAATGTAAATTACAAGATGCAAAATTTTGTTTGCCTTTGTTTATATAGATCTATATCTAATGTTGGGTTTATAAACCAGATTTTTTACTATAAATTTATGTGTAATTTATTTTTAATTTATTATTAGTTTATCTTATAAATCATATTTTCTACTATAAATTGTATCTAATTTATTTTTAGTTTATTATAGGTTTATGAACCATTACAAGAATATAAACTGTAAATTTAAATTTATATATAGTTTATTTTCAGTTTATTATACTAGGAAAATTTATATATAATATATTTTTTAGTTTATTATAGTTATAAAATTACAAGAAACTGTAAATTTAAATTTATATATAGTTTATTTTTAGTTTATTATACAAGAAAAATTTACATATAGTATATTTTTAGTTTATTATAGTTAAAATTAATACTCTTATACACACAAAGCCTTTTTTATTTCTCTTAAGTCTCCCAAAACCTTTTTTATTTGAAAATCACGCTCATGATCTTTTGTGAATTCTTTTAGATTACTTTCAGTTTGTCTTAAATTTATTGCATTATCTCTATACGTTATTAAAAATTAATTTTCAGTTTATCTTATGTTTATTATCTAATTTTTACTAATTTGTAAAAAATTAAATAGACAAAAAAAAACTTAATATAAATCATAGATAAACCAAAAAAATACAATCAATAACTAAAAAAATCAACTCAAGATAGACATCAAGTGCAAAAAAAAAAGGGGAATATAAACCATAGATAAGACAAAAATATACAATCAATAAACATCAAATTAATATTCTTATACACACAAACATGTAAATTTATATATGGTTTATTTTCAGTTTATTATATAAGAATGCATACTCTAAATTTATGTATAGTTTACAATTACAATCTATCAAATTTGTTCTTCAAGCATATGAATATCCTGTTCTCAATCTCATCATCAAATTTCCAAATATTATTATCATCAACACACAAGCCAAAGAAGAAGAAGAATAATAATATAAACTGATTTGTACAAAGCTCTAAATTCCTTAATATTACAAACTCCAAAATCCCAAATATTTAACCACATTGTACGAAATCTCACACTATGACCTTAGCAACATCAAACAAGGTGAGATAAATAAATCAAGTGAGAAACAAAGAATATTCCTTAATTAATAAAAAATACATCTGTTTAATTGCAATTGATAATTAAATCAAATGAGAAATGAACAACGGTGCAATTGTACAGACATTTTATCAGTAGGCATATGAGATAACAAGGGAATAAAATTTTAGTAACCCATTGATTAATTTGAAGCGTCAGGTGCAGAGGTGGTGGCGGATGGCCTCCTCAACCTCCGGAGCCGCTCGGTCCACTGGTCGTCCGACAACTGAGCCTCTCAGTCGGGTGCGACGGCGCTGAACGAGATACCGGGCACGGCGTTCTCTGCCGTCAAAGGTGCGACGGCGCTGAACGAGAGTGCGTTCGATTGCCATCTCCGACTCGCTAGCCGCCGCGGCCATCACAGTGCCGTCTTCATCTTCATTATCGCTCAGATCCAGAGATGATAAGCTGTTGGGGAGGCAGTGAAAATGGTGAATCTGGTCCTGATCGGAGTATTCTCTCAAATCGAGAGATTGACGGGAAAGAAAGAGATACAAGGGAATTAATTTGGGGAGTTAATTTGGGAGAAGATAATTTGACATTTTGTCTTGAAATTTTCTGTTGTATGGAAAAGAAAGATAGAAGGAAAAAGAAAAACCAATTTACACATTTATGGCATTTAAAACTTTAGATCGTCTTTATGTCCTTAAAAGAATATCGGTTCGTCTAGGAGGTAATTATCTCTTGAATATTTGATTGACAAAAGTAGTGAGGGGTCGGTTGCGGCCCAATCCAACAATATTAGATAGGGGATGCTTGGATATAAAACTTTTTTGATTTGTTTGGAATTTTTAGTTTGGTTTGGTTAATTTTGAAAAAAACCATGGTTAGTTGTTAGTAAGTATATCAAAATAATATTTAAAATAAAATAATTAAAGTTGATTTGATGTAAAAGTAGAAGAGAGATAATTTGAACTGATGGTTAGTTAGAATTATATGAGTGGATGAATAGTTAATTAAAGTTGATATGATATTATATTGATAATATTGATGATAGTAGAGTTGAGTTAAAGTTGAGTTAAAAAAAATTGTTGAGNACACATAATTACAACAGACTAACTAGTCGGAATACAAGGACTGTCCAAGGCATCCTAGATACCATAACACACACTACAAAACGAAAAAAGAAAAATAAAAAACTCCCCACAGGACAATACACCAGCTCCCACAGAAGAATAACACAGACTCCCCACAGAAGAATGACACGAGAATACCCACTCCACAAAAGGAGAAATAACACACTCAATAACAACAAAAACCACAAACAACAAATACAACCAACTAAAACAACACACGCCAACAAAAAAACCTAAAGACAGAAAAAACTAAAATGGAAAAAAGTCATCCGCTATCTCCAGCAAAAATCGAGGCACACTTGCGAACGGCCACGACCGGAAGATAGAAACACGACCCAACCCAAATCTATAAACTACAGAAGAGGCCTAACTAACCTCAGACCTAAATGAGCCGATTCGCCGTCTACAGGAGCCACTTCGCTCCTCACCGAAAGCCCAAGCCGGAGAAGCCCACCAACACCAAACCAGTCAGTGGTAGCCAATCGCCACCTCTGGTAACCCACCACCTCGACCGTCGGACCACCCGCCCCAGAACCAGAAGACGAGGGTCCTGGGGAGCTCACCCGACCACGATGAGCGGCGGACTGCGGGGGACGCCTGATAAGAAGGCTCGCCCACCCCCAAGTGATGAGCAAAGCCACAAGGAGGTCGACTCTCGCGGAAGCAAAGGCAAAAGAGAGAGAGAGAGAGAGAGAGAGAGAGAGAGAGAGAGAGAGAGAGACGAGGGTTTTGAACCTCATTTGTTTATTGATGGTTTGATGTTAAATTACCAAATTGAACCTCATTTACAAGAGAGATTGATGATCAATCAATCCATAAATTAACTTTGTATGAGAAAAAAATTATTTGATTAAATTTTTAAACTAAAAATGTTAATTTGAAAAATTTCAAAAGAATAGCATTTAGGAAAGAAGGGATTAAAAAACAATAATACAACATAACATGTATAAAATTTCCGTAACAGGTGTAAATTATCTATATTTGTTAAACACTTGTTTAACAATTTAGTTTGGGTATGTAGGTTCTAAAATGCATCTGTTGCAGAAAGGCATTACAGTTGATTCTATCTATGAAGCTTGTGGAGAATCTCAGGAAGACCTTGAGCTATTACTTGCTGGAAGATTAGTGGTGTGCAGTGGAACTAGATAGTAGGGGGAGAAGGCTAACTTTAATCGTGGTGGTATGATCTGTAGACATGTGAGAAAAGGGAGTCTGCTAGAATGATAGATTAAGCTTATATGCCTATCTAATGGTGTGGTTGTGGAAAATGAGAAATTTTTGGGTGTCTAATAAAGATTCGGTTTCTAAAAGGTTTTGGTAGAGAGAGCCAAGCTTGATTGAAGTGAATACTTATTTGTGTTAGCTAAGGATGTGCCTGTGACCAACTGAACCAAGTTGATTACTTTTCTGGTGGAGTAGGTCAGCTAGTGTTAGCTGTCAGTGCTCACTTTTCAGCTAAGGGGAAGTTTGGACTTGGTCGTGTGCTAGAACAAGGAAATCATTTGCTGAAATCTTGGTCTTCAACTTCTGAGGTTGCTGCAAAAAAAGAGGAAGCAGAACTAATAGGGATCAGATGGGGACTAGAGTTTACTATGCTTCAAGGATGCAAATCCTTTGCTTGCTTTATTGGAAATAAGAAAATGGTGGAAAAGCTACTTGCTGGGTCTGGCTTTGATAGTTCTGTTCAAGTTATTGTTGATGATATTATGTACATTTCCTCTCAGTTTGGTAGCAATGTTTGTTTCTCTTGTGTTAGATTGGCCAAGTTTGTTGTTCAGGGAGATCATCAGTATAACCTCCGTTGGTGGTTTCTCT
>BKCP01005183.1:482284-525839 GCA_008636005.1 Striga asiatica
TTTTTTTCACTGCTAAAATCCTAAAATGAAAAGATGGTTTGTGTGATATTTGGCTTTTGTTTAAACTTTAAACAGACTGTTTTATTGGTTTAGTGTATTTTAATTTGGTCAAAGTTGTGGTAGTTAGTGGCTGTGATTACTGTTTTGCCCTTAGACTTTTTCTTTTTCCTTCGAGTAGTAATAGAAATAGTTGTACACTACTACAATACCCCGTCTACTACATTCGGTACTTAAATATATTAATATTTTTACAATAAAAATTAAAATAATTTATTTTTTTTGTAAAATTATATATGATGAATATGCAACAATAATAAATAAGTAACAAAATAAAAATTAATTCAAATGGTGCCTGTATTTTTACACTAAATTTGTCAAAAAAAAATATTTTTTTTAATTATATTTTTAAAATTATATATGTATAAACTGATATTATTTACAACTTCATATATTTTATTTACTTTTTAGACAAAAAAAAGTTTTATTCTATTGTAATTATATTTTATATTTATAGAGTCAGTGTCTCACGTCTATTAATTTTCAAGTATTTTAAATTCATATAATTAATAATTTAGAATTTACGTAGAAATATTTTATTTTCTAACTTTTTGAAATGCAAAATTATTTTATTATATTTAATTATGATATTCTTGTATATTTACTTTTTTAAATAACATAGTAACATTCTATTTTTTATATAATTTATTTAAATTTAGAAATAATTCTTCATAATATTTTTTTAAATATATTTTATGTAATACTTAATTTTTATTTTTTATTCAATATTTATGAAAATAAGCAATAAAATTATTATTTTATGGTGTATCAATGAATTAGATTTTTATTATTTTTATGTAATTATTTATATTGTTATATGATGTATTTTAATTGAGTTGATAATAAAATTAATTTTATTTATATTTATAAATAAAATTAATTTTAGTTTATATATGCAATATGGATGTCAAATCGAAGTTATTTTAGTAAATCGTATATAAAAATAAAACCAATAAAAAAGTTATAAAGTTTTCAAAATAAAAAGGTTACATATTTATAATAACTAATATATGAAGTAAATAAAAAAGGTAAGAGTAGTATATGGTTACTTAAAAAAAAAGGAAAGTTAAAATAGTTTATGGTAATTCTCAAGCTTAATAGTCAAAACCAAACCTGAACATGTGTCAATACGAACATCATTTTATGTCAAATAAACTTACGAAGTATACGAGCCAGTCATTTAGGCTCAGCGCATTCGGGAATTATATATAAAGGCGATAAATTGTGTATATATATACATAATTTATACTTGTACATAACCGGTACATATTTTTATAATCTTTGTGTTGGTAAGATTCACTTAATTGTTTATTTCAATAGATCCCATCCTATAAATAATGATTATATGCATACACTTAAATAAATGTAACACTTTACAAACTAGCTTTCATGATTCGCATTATCAATTTTCTTATGAAGTATCAGATCAGATAGCATAATTTATGAAGTTATGAATTGTTATTTTACAATTACTTTATTGACTTGTGTGATGAAATAATTACACTTAAGATGAGTGCTCATACATAAATTAATATATTTGGTCCCATAAATTTGATAAGTGTATAATCATAAAGGAGTAAGTGGAGACGGTTTATAAATGAATAATGCGCGAATATTTAAAAAAATAATAATATCTAGTATAATATATTTAAGATATTCTGAGAAATATTTATTTAAATTTTATATAAAATAAAATTATGTCTACTTAATGTTTAATGTGAAAAAATATATTAGATCTTGTTTTGATGTATTGTTGAGATACTACAATAAATTCATAAACTAATATTAAAATTATTCATTTATTAAATTATTTTAAATTTTCTTTGATATCCCTCATTTTAAAATCAATTTTCAAAATATTGACTTAAATAAAATATAATCTATTTTTATTTTTATTTTATTCTTTGGTACAAAAAGAGAGGCCGAAGCCTAAGGGATCCTAAAACGCCACTTGACGTGGGTAAGCCACGCCCAGGATATCATGTAATCTATTTTTATTTAGGGTTAATTGCCCTAAAAATCACCACCTTTTATTAAATTGCAAAAAAAACTCAACCTTTTCATTTTAGCAAAAAAAATACAAACCTTGTTTAATTTTTGCAATTGTGTCTCGAACAGAATTTCAGGCCAAAACTTAATGACGTGGCGATCGGAAAAATGACATGTCACACCAACTCAATACTTCCTGCCACGTCATCGGACACCTGTTATTACACCTCACACACCTTCACAACTGTAAAAAAAACCTCCGGGCCCAAGAAAACCCCATCACAGCCCAATTGCATCACAAGTGCAGCATCCGCCGGCGTCACAATTCCACCGGCGGCAAAATGGACCACCGGCAAGCGGCCCATTTGCTTAGTTTGGGCTACAATATCATAAGGCGCTTTAATCTGCTTAGCAAATGTAAAGACCTTGTCTTCGTCCATGTTGTTCAAAATCCTAATCTATGTCTCCAGATCTGCTCAGATCTCCCTGCGTCCGTATCAACGCTGCCCCTTCCCTAACCCTCCTCAGAGCCTCGCCCAGATCCCGATAATCGCAGACGAACGCGGCGCCGAAATTTTGCTTGTTGATGAAATGGTCCTCGCCGGCGACGGCTAGGGTCTCGCTCTCGTCGATGTAATCGGAGCCGATCGACTCCAGGATCTGCGCCTCGACGAAATGGCCAACCCTAGTTTTCGCCATAACGGGAATTGATAACGCTTGCTTGATTTTCTTGATTAGTCTCGAAGAAGGGATAAGGAATCGTTCCTTTTTCTTTTCTCTGTGCTGCGCGTAACAATGGGGAAGAAATGATGAACATATCTATTTTATTGGGTGTGTTGACGTGGAAGGTGACATGGAAGGTATGTGAGATGTAATAACAGGTGTCCGATGACGTGGCATGAAGTATTGAGTTGGTGTGCCATGTCATTTTTCCGATCGCCACGTCATTAAGTTTTCGCCGGAAATTCTGTTCGAGACACAATTGCAAAAATTAAACAAGGTTTGTATTATTTTTTCTAAAATGAAAAGGTTGAGTTTTTTTAGCAATTTAACAAAAGATTGTAATTTTTAAGGCAATTAACTCTTTTATTTATATGTACTCACATAAATGATGACTCATCTATTATTTAGACGAATAAATTTTAATAGTTATTTAACAATTGGGACGATCTAAAAATGTGTGTTAAGAACAATGTTTAAAATATCATACCATCCCGCCAGTAATATAAATCATTGACCATTGATCCGGCATTATTTAAAGCAATATTGAATTGTATTGAAGTTGTATAGTTAATATCGAACAAAATAAGAATTGATAAAATAATATATATAAAAAAAATAAGAGAGAGAGAGAAGTTAATTATTACATTGAAAAATTAATTTAAAATTATTTGTATTCTTTTTTATACTATTTAGAAATTGGATTAGTAAATATAATTATTTATTTTAAATTTTTTTGATATTTGTTATTAGAAAACACCCATATATTACAGATTTTAATCAATAACACTACGTTGGACTTGGCCATGGTACGGTTTTGAACATGCACTAGCTAGACAAATACCTGAGTGACAGTGAGTTAATTGGGCAGTTGGTATTTGTTTGTCTGACGAAGTCCAGTCTGTCAAAAATTGAAATATCAGTAGTAATATTTATATTCTTTGTTGAATAATTGTACACAACTGTACAAGAATATAGTCAAACAAATTAAGATAATAGGGACGTTGACAATTATTTTTTTCTCAAGTACACAACATTTTGATGTGCTTCAATTTTATATATGAGGAAGTTCACATTTATTTATATTTATTTGTAAAATATTGCTTTGATTAATGAGTAACTCAAGTGCTTTAACAATTTGCATTTGAATTTCAGATGAGAGAAGTTGCAAGTTGGCTATATTATGGTCTTATAATATTTGATCCTTCCGTTGAAATCCGTATTATATAAGTTAATTTTTGCAAATTTAATATGAATTTTCATGTTCATATGGTATAACGTACGCCCTTACGAGAAATATGAGATGTCAATTTGTCAAAGAAATATTGCACAATTAAGAAATTTGTGAGATGAGATTAGAGTTGTTTTTTTTTACAGGAGATTAGATAGAGATGTTAAACGGGCTAGTCTTAGCGGTTTCGGGCTAGTCCTAGCGAGCTTCACGCCACACGGTTCGGGCCTAAAAAGCTCGAATTTATACATTTGAATTGAATTATGACATTATGTAGACGATAGTATGACGTATAATCTTATTTAATGAAAAAGAATGGCAATAAAAGTTAGAGGTTTATCAATTAATATATTAATGCAAGATTAAGAAGATATGTCATTAGACGATTTCTTTGGTTGCACATATTATATTATCAATTGCTGTTTGTTTCAATTTGAAGTCTCGAATTCCAATGGTATGACTTTGGTGCAGCATTTCAGAAGTCTAATTCATGAGCTAATTATAATTTCAGAAGTCCCTATCTGTATTGCTGTTTAGTCTGTGGGCTTTGAACTCTGTACCTTTGTTTCTCTCTTTTAATTATAATATTCTTTGTTTCGAAAAATAAATAAAAAATAAAAATTCATGAGCTCAAAACTACATAAACTAGTATTCGACCTATGCATTTTTACAAATATAAATAAATTATTGTGAGTCTGTATGCATATAATGATTAATTATTTTCTTTCACTTTTTTGCAGACCAAATTTACAATTAAAAGAGTTGGAATATTTTTTTTAAATTGCGTTTATTTGATTGGATGTAATGTATATTTTAGTACGTCTTTTATTTGTGAATTATTTATTATTTATTTAGGAATTTCAAATATATTTTTTATTTTCAAAAAAAAAAATTAAATGTAACAACAATAATAATATCTAATCACATTATACGGTCAACACATTATATGGTCAACTGTCATTAATCAAAAGTTTAAAATGATTTTTGTAATTTTGAAGTGATGAGTATTAATTATTTAATGATTAAATGAAAGATTAAATACATCAAAATGTAACGGTTTTTGGAGGAAAAATTATTAAATTGCCACATAGGTAAAATTAAATAAATTTTATTTAATGCTATTAACTAGTAATTATATATATATAGATATGGGAGGATGTTTGAATTTCTCTACTCGGCAAGTTGAACGAGAAAATTGATTAACTTATATTACCATATGATGTTAGTTATTATATAATTTTTGTGGAGAGATGAAACACATGTGTGAGTGTGACGCATTGTTGTATTCGTGTTAGTACAAATTAACTAGGATACGGACATGTGTATATGCATAAATACAAATAAAATTTACATGTCATATATATGTTTATGAAATATTTAATATCTACATTAGATAAGGAACATATCACATTTTAAAAACTCTATTATTATTAAGAAAAAATGATATAAATATAAATTATTTAACTTACACAATAATCTTTGTATTGACTACAATAATGTAATTTTTGCAGTCTTGACTAATTATAACCAAGATAAAAAAATATTAAAATTAATATTATAAAAATTGTGTACGAAATTTTAAAGGATCTGATTATGCCATAAAACTAATTAACTAATTTTACTAAAAAAAAACTTTCATAATGAGTTAAAAATAATAAAAAATTAAAATAAATATTTTGAAATAAATTACAATAGAATAATAGTTTGATTTAATGAGTAGTTATTATGACATTGTCGAGACGGATGTTCTCGTCCATTCCCCATCCCCACCAGGCCACCACCCTCATGGTTTTTGTCTCAGGGGCCAGCTTCTCTGTCGGGTAGCGGCTGATTTTGCTTGTGTTTAGGGGCAGGTGGCTGGTGGGTTTCAATCAATGGGTGTTGATTGGAGGTGGTCGTTTCCTTTGAAGGCTTTATCTCGATTTCTGATCTGGCTAGCCATAGTCGATTTGGAGTGTGGAGTTTCTTGATTGGTATTCTTGGATGAAATCGGCCTCTACTTGGTAGACCATCTTCGATTTGTTGTATCGGGAGGTTGCAATGTAGGTGATGTTAGACGGTGGCCGCGAGAGTTTTATTGTATCAATTAAGTGTGTGTAGTTATTTTGTCTTTTCTTTTATTTTTTCTTTTCAAGTCCAACTATGCCTGGTTTTAGTCTCCTTCATGGAGTTGTCTAGTCTCCTTTTTTGAGTTCGTTTTTGCCCCTTGGTAGTTTGTATAATTCCAAGGACGTGATTCAGTCTTTCTGCTTGTTATAGTGGCGTCAGTTGACACCATAGGCGTACTCTTTATGAGTTTTTCAGTTTTAATATAATTGTCAATTTAAAAAAAAAATAAAAAACTAAATTATTCGTGCAGATTTATTGTGGATATTTTCAACAAATCATTTAAAAATAAATATGTACCTTGCAATTTATTTAATATTTTAATTCTCTATGACATTCCATTGTAACTAGCTATTCGAAAGAGTGTTAATTTTGTAGGCGTTAGAGAATATCCAAAAGGCAGATCTTTTGTTTTCTTAACAATTTTTTAAGAGGTGTCATTGTAATTTGTATCAATAGAATATATATTAAACGAATTTTTTTCCGGCCAGGATTGAATTCGTTATTATGCATGTGTTGGGAATTTTCTTTTCTTCATTATTATATTATTATATAACAAATTGTATGAAAAAGTCGGATTGTGTGGGCTTTGCTTGCATTTCAGCTTTAAAAGTCAAAATAAAATATTTACTGCCCTATAGAAAACAAAATCCAACGAAATTTCTCTAACCAATGTCCATTATTCTGGTGCTTCGAAAATGGATATGAGTTCGTTAAATTAGGATTTCAAAATTATAAAATATTTAATTAATTTAAAATTATAAATATACTTATAACTTTAATAATTTTCTTATTTTCGTACTGAATTTTTGAATATGATATATCATATTAAGCATCTCTTAACAAACCTTGATTTGACATTCAGATTACGTATATAAATAAATATGTATATTGAATGTTATAATAAAAATTAAATATTAACTATCAATATTACTAGTCAATTAAATAAATTTATCTATCAAATTTGTTATATAATAAGATATAAAATAATTATTGTAATATAGGATAAGTAAATCATAGAAGTGACGAGTGTCATTTTAAAATATAAACAGTAATATAAGTAAAATTTATTTGAAACCAAATAAAAAAAATTAGGCATATATAAATTTAGGTATAAATGTTTTATTATCACCCATGTAATAGAATTCCACCATGCTCAATAAATTCCGAGTCCCTTCTTCAATTATGAATTGGTATGGGCTTCTCATTTTTAACTGGGCCAAGGGTTTGCTTGGGGATCACATACTTTTGTATGTTGCATTGTTTGAGCTACTGGTTTGCTAGGAATTTACATCCCTTACCATAATAAATGATTTATATTACACTTATACACTCAATTTAACTTTATATATAAAATAACTAAATCAACCACAAAATATTACAAATATACCTAATATCAAATTCAACGGTTTTTAAGATATTTTCGGGCAAATTAAAAGTGATTGGATCATTAATTAGTAAGATATATTATTACCAAATATCAACCGGAGACATTATCTCTCTCTGCAAAAACGCGCACGATCTCCATCTCTATGCAAAAAACTTTCATCCCTTTCCCCAATTTTATCAAGCGTGACTGGAAAACTTCCCATCTCTACTAAAAAAAAAACAACAAACGGTGGGCAGCGGTTATGGGCTGCCGATAGAGTGCTTGTTCAGGCCACAAAAGAAGTCCACGCAGCATCACATGAAGACACGACCGCGAAGCACCCAGCCCTCGAACGATAAAGGAGATTAACGGACAAGTCAAAAAATAGGTCGAGAAACCAGACTTTTTGGGGGAAGTGGAGAATCGGACGATCCGCAAGGAAGGAGCGACCTTGGCCTTGTGCGGTGAGAAAATCGGCAGAGAGATGGCGCCGAAGATGGTGGCTAACATTTCCATTTTCGAATGATTACGTGCGTATAGCTGGGAATAGTTTTTTCCGATTTTAATGACTATAGAATCTGATGAGCTGTTCTCAAATTTTGTTGTCGCCGTTGATTTTTCTTTCCATTTTCTCAAATATACTGTTAATAAACTAGAAATATACTGTTAATAAAAATGTGAAAGATATACTGTTAATAAAACGTGAAAGATATCTTTTTAAACTAGAAATATACTGTTACAACAAAAAATAAACTAGAAATGTTTATGATTGACCCGTCTCGTTTTTTTTTTCTTTATAAAATTTCACGTCCTCGTTTTTTCCGGTATATTTCCAGTATATTTTCGGTAAAATTTAACGTCCTCAGCACACGCAAAATTTTGCTGAAAAACTTCACGTCCTTAATCGTTTTTTTGCAGTATATTTTTGGTTAATTGTTCTGTGGTGTGAGGAAGAGTACAGTGCAAATTCAATTTTTTTTTTTTATTTTTTTTTTTACGTGAATCGATCTGGATGAAAAATTCCATCTTTGTCAGTATATTTTTTTGTGTACCGTACTGCTTACTGATGATGAGAAAGCTTCAAACTTAGATTTCCTATATTTCCATATGAAACGCAAAAATTATTATACTCATGATTTTAATTCCATATTCTTTAAACCATTTCTTTTCTTTTGAAACCTACCGGAAATCATGCGAGAGAAAATTGGATGGGGTCCAACGTCTATGTAACTAAATTTTCGGTATTTATGCAGTTGATATTCAACAATTAGGTAGAGTCACAATATCTTTTGTATGGATGGTATTTTTGTAATTTTTTGTATTTCATGCAGGAGGGATGAAAATTTCCCTTGCTTTTAATAGGCTCAAAATTTTCTTCTATAAAATATATTCATCGAACCCAAAATGAGAAAATGACTTTTAAATCAACTCTTTTAATTGTTTCCTTTTAATTGCGGGGTTCAAATTTTAACATTACTTTACTATTTTTTTTCTTTACCAATTTTACAATATTTTATTTTAAACCAACTTGCATTTTGGCTCATGCAATGCATGGATAATAACAAATATAATAAAAAAATTATGTATTTAAATTTACTTTAATATGTGAAATTGTTTAATAGCAAGTGTGACATGATTTTTCGTATTGATTATGGTTTCTCTAATTTTAAAATGAGTGAAAATGATATAAATATCAATATAATCATTAAGATATAGATTAATAACTATGTAGAGCTCTTTAATTATATAGATAAATATTAAAAGTATCAATATTAGTTCAATATAGATAATATAAATACACCATATTTGTAATCAAATACTCACGACTATGACTTATGAGTGATTGTTTCTGTTACTAGATTTGACATTTGATTTGTGTACACCTCTATTTTTTTTTTTTTTTAGCTAAAAGCATTCTTAGGGATCAATCGAAGTATGAACTTATGTTGGATCCCAAAAGTCGAATATATTCATTCAAATTACCTCGTAAGTATATAACTAAATATGAAATCAATTCAACTCAACAATCCTCATGCATTACTCTTCAAAATAATTAGTTTACTGTAGCGCCTAGGTCAACATTTTAGAATTGAATATAGAGAATAACCAACTGATTCTTGTACACCTGAATATAAATTTTGTTACTTCCAGGGTTTACATAAATTTCTCCTAAAACATTTAGCCTTACAAAAATTTTAGGTCGTAACATAATTTGTATGCACAATTTGCTTTGATTGAAACTCAAAATCCTAGAATATCTTTTACCTTCCCACTCCAAAAGAATGAGACCAAGAGATCGAAGCCAAACTGCAAAAAATCTCTTTATCTTTCATCTTTTCTAAAATGCACCTACCCTCATCATCTTCTGGTTCATCAATCTCAGTCTTCTCCTCAAAAAACTTCACAACTTGCCTCATCGTTGGCCTTACACTTGCATCCGGATGTGCACACAATAGCCCTAATTGAATCATTCGTTCCACTTTTTCTTCATCAATCTCACCATTAGCCCAAAATCTTGGATCAACCCCACTAATCAATTCTCCTCTCCTCAAGAGTTCCAATAACCAATCAACCAAAAACGGCTTGCCCTCTTCAATTGGCCTCCTTCCACAAATGACCTCCAAAATCAACACTCCATAACTAAAAACATCCGTTTTAGTCGATACTTTCCCGGTTTTCACAACTTCCGGCGCTAAATACCCAATTGTACCCACCACACGTGTAGGATCAATATCATTTTCATTATCACGGTTATGAATCCACGCAAGCCCGAAATCGCCTAGCCTAGCATTCATTTGCTCGTCGAGCAAAACATTGGAGGCCTTAATATCTCTATGTAGAACCTTCGATTCCCATCCATGATGCAAATACGAAACTCCCGAAGCTATTTCCTTCAAAATTCTCATTCTTTCTTCACAACTCAACATCGTGCTATCGTCACACTCAAACACCCTCTTGTCAAGACTTCCGTGTTCCATATAGTCGTACACCACAAAAAGAGTATCTTTTTCCTTCTTGCACCAACCTCTCAACCCAACTAAATTCCGGTGCTTTAATCTCCCGAGGCTCGATACCTCTGCCGAGAATGCCTTTACACTTTCGCTATTTTCACGTGATAAGCATTTTATGGCAACTAATGAGCCTCCGGGAAAAATTCCTTTGTACACTTTTTTCCCGTTCACACCAATACCAATCACGTTCTCTTCCGCAAAGTTGTTTGTTGCTGATTCGATTTCTCGATAACTGATTCTATGCGGCCAATACTCCAATTCCCAGTGCTCTATTCCTTCCTTTTTCATTTTTATTCTCTTAATTCTCTTTTTCAACAAGATAACAACCACAAATGCAAAACATAACAAGATCAATGATAAAGCTACCACAATCATACCAGAAACAGAAGCAGAACCTCTGGTTCTATGATTTGGAGGCGCAAAATTTGGTAAGCCCTCATTGATTAAATCTTCGCTAAGGGAAAAATTCGTGTTGCTAAAACTCCAAGCCAAAATCCTGTGGCTCCCAAAAAAGCTTTTGTACGTGCCCCCGATGAATCCCACGTGCATCTCATCGAGCAGGACTCGCGAGAGATTGAGAGGAACACTGAACAACGGCCAATTGGGCCTTCTTTTCAACTCGACAGGTGCTATGGTGACATTAACCATACCATCAACATAATCAATCCAGGCTTGGTAATTTTTACCATCATTGAATGACAATGGTTTGAAGGAGCTGTCGTCATCATCCGGCCAATAGCCGGCTTGATCAGCTGATATAGAGATGATCGAGCCCACATCAACGCCCAGATGACCGTCGTCGTTGCTCAGAAACAGTGAGTTCCGGTACGCGTCAAATTCGACCCCGAAAACATGACTATTGGGCCGGCCGCCGCCGGAGGAATTGAAAAGGCCCAATTGGCTGGCCGAGCTGGAATTTAGGGTTACTCCACCCGGCACGAAGTAGAAAAGGAAGCCGTAGCGGATAACCCCTACCTGGGAAGGCGCCATGGAGAAGATGAAGGAGGTCGAGAAGGGAAGAGCGAGTGAGGAATTGGGCTGCTTCGTGTGGATCTGATAGGGGTAAAAGGCGCGGCCGTTGGAGGAGGAGACGTCGTTGGTTAGCGTGAGCACGTGAGATTTGATGTCGGCGTCGCCGTAGAGTGACGCGTCGGAGGAATTGAAGCCGTTGAAGAGGAAATCGACGGCGGAGGTGAGTCGGACGGCGAGAATGGTGGTCGACAGGCAGAGCAGAAGCTGGATAGGGTATCTCGCCATTGTTGGAGCTTTGAAGTTATGAGTCTCACGGAGAATACAGGAAGCTAACTTGTATATACTAAACTAAAATACAAGTACAACACCGTGTTGGTAAAAAAAAAATAATATTTAAAATTAAAAATATTAAAAACATTGTTTTAATTGAAATAATTTATTGAATAACTAATTTATATTTAAAAAAAATACTAACCACATATAATATTTGTCATCTTATATTATAAAAATTATTTTAAATTATACATTTAACAATTTTGTAGTTAAATTGATTTCAATAATTTAATTTATTTAATTAATTAATAGATAATTTAATTTTTTATTATAAATATAATTATTTATATCTTCTGATGCATATTTGTCATTTAATTATCTCTGCTCATTTTTAATTTTCAATCAATCAAAATATCCAGTCAAAAACTTATATGCAAGCATATCCTTAATTTTTTTGTTTGAAAAAGCTATGTTTGAGACCGAGGAAGATCATTAGTGTTTAATTTGTGTATTATCAGTTACCAGTATTTAAGTTATTGAAATGTCAAAAAAATTAAAAGAACTGATTGCGAGAATCAGGTCTAATTTTCTTAAGAATTAGTAGATATATGATTAAGTGTTATCTTCTCTTTTTAGAAAGATATAAAAACATCAACCAGCTTTGTTCAGAATTTATACACTTATAAGTTACAACATCTTACATAACATGTTTTTGCAAATTGTACGAGTTTATGGGCAGAAATTTCTAAACGTGTAATCTATATATATATAATTGCTGGCTAATAGTATTTAATAAAATTTTTAATAAAATTTTATTTTGATTTTCTTCCAAAAACCGTTACAAACTTTATCATTTATATATCTCTCTCTATATTTAATTACTAACAATAAATTTAATAATATTAATTATTATTTACCATCTTTTTATGTTACAACCTTCTATTATTATTATCATTATTATTATTATTAACTTTTTGCTAAGGTTATTTATTCTAAAATTAATATTATATTTTTTTTATCTTATTTAGCGATTTTATTTTTAAATAAGTTAATTTATTTTAATGTTATAGTAAAATTTCTTAAAATCACATAATCAAATGTTATAATAAATTTAATATTTTTAAGCTAATAGATTGGCGATCTTTCAAAATTACATTATTTATTATATTTTATGTAATTAATATAGTGGTTCATATGCAATCAAATAGTTATGTACTATTTATTTTAACCAATGATCAAATTTTAAAACATAATATCATTATCTAATTTATATTTTATTATTATATGCATAAATATAACTTATAATACACTATGTTTAAAATATAATATCATTGTATAACTTATAATTTAAATACTATATGCATAAATGTAATTTATAATATTCTATTTACATTGTGCAAATGCACATAGTCGAATCCTAGTGATTTTCAAGATGCCCCAACTCCTTAATTATAAACTTTTATTAGCTAATCTTTGACAAAAAAAAAAAATCCTTGCGACAGGCGTAAGAAAATATCCAAAAGGCAGATCCTTTGTTTTCTTCAATAGAATATATATTAAGAGTAATGCTACAAGTACATAATAGTGTACATAACACTCACATTAAGTGGATCCTAAAAAAAATAAAAAATCAAGTGGACTCTACTCTATGTGAGTGTTATGTACAACCTTATGTACATTTATTATGTACATGTAGCATTTTTCATATATTAAACGACTTGTTTTTCCGGTAAGGATGGAAATTTTCTTTTCTTAATTATTATATTATTTAATTGTCTGAAAAAGTCGGATTGTGTGGGCTTTGCTTGCATTTCAGCTTTAAAAGTCAAAATAAAACATTTAAACTGCCCTATAAAAAACAAAATCCAACGAAATTTCTCAAACCAATGTCCATTATTCTGGTGCTTCATAATGGATATGAGTTCGTTCAATTAGGATTTTAAAATTATAAAATACTTAATTAATTTAAAATTATAAATATACTTATAATTTTAATAATTTTCTTATTTTTGTACTGAATTTTCGAATATGATATATCATATTAAACATCTCTTAACAAACCTTGATTTGACATTCAGATTAGGTATATAAATAAATATGTATGTTTAATGTTATAATAAAAATTAAATATTAACTATCAATATTCTAGTCAATTAAATAAGTTTACCTATCAAATTCGTTATATAAAAAGATATAGAATAATTATTGTAATATAGGATAAGTAAATCATAAAAGTGACAAGTGTCATTTTAAAATATAAATATTAATATAATTAAAATTTATTTGAAACCAAATAAAAAAATAGGCATATATAAATTTAGGTATAAATGTTTTATTATCACCCATGTAATAGAATTCTACCATGCTCAATTAATTCCGAGTCCCTCCTTCAATTATGAATTGGTAAGGGCTTCTCATGCTTAACAACGTGGTCTGGGATTTGCAGATGAACCGTGCCACCGGCGACCGAGGTGTGCGCGGGGGAGTTCACGGAAGAAGTGGAGGTCGTGTTCTAGGCGGGGCGCCAGGTCGACGATCTCCACAACCGCCACCCGACGATGTAGACGGCGAGGAGACCATCTCGGAGGTGGATCCCTTCGAAGTGTGGCCGCCTCTGCCCGTTGAGACTGAGCTCGTTGCTGCACACGACGACCAAGATGTGCAGCAAGAGAGTGCAATTTTTGAGGAAGATAACAGACCATTGTATGACGGTCCGCCTATTTTCGATGAGGAGCCTCCGGTGACGGAGACATATCTTTGCAGCAATATGGGTCCTGCGTGGGACGTCGCAGAAGTTGAGCCTTTGATTGAGATGCCGTCGTTCAAACCCGATTTTTGGAGTATCTTGGCCAACGATGATTTTTTGGAGCCAAAACCGAGGCTCAATAACTGGTGGGCCATTTTTCGATTTTCTATCCCGAAGTCTCTCAACAACGGGATGTTTGGCTGTAGTTATGGATTTGAGTGCGGTGGACGATGTGGTATGTTTGGTGTTAATTCCGTTGTGTGCGTTATGCATATGGAGGCGTGTACATGTGCCTTTGCAGCAATTCAATACTTGCTCATGATTATGTTTACCATCGGGATTGTTGGACGACATTCATCCTTCATGTTCGACCGGGAGAAACGACGGGGGTTTCCTACCATGAGTTCGACACCACACTCCGGCCATGAGAACGCATCGGCTTCGAGGGTGAAGCCTTCCAAACCGGGGGAGAATGGTGTAGATTAGTATTTATTATTATTATTATTATTATTATAAGAGTTAGAAATTGTTTAATATTTAATAAGAGTTCTTGTCTTGTTGGACACCACATTCCCTCTAGTTTATTTTCGTTGGTTGATTTTGAATAAAAATAAGATTTGATATCGTGTTTTGGTGTTCTTGAGATTGCGTAATATCGTCCCACTAGTCTACGTCAGTCCTTTATCCAAACTCACATTACATTTTTTTTTTAGCTAAAAGCATTCTTAGGGATCAATCGAAGTATGAACTTATGTTGGGATCCAAAAAGTCGAATATATTCATTCAAATTACCTCGTAAGTATATAACTAAATGTGAAATCAATTCAACTCAACATACATAATACATTACTCTTCAAAATAATTAGGTCAACATTTTAGAATTTAATATAGAGAATAACCAACTGAATATAAATTTTGGTACTTCCCGAATTTACACAAATTTCTCCTAAAACATTATCCTTACAAAAATTTTAGGTCGTAACATTATTCGTATGCACGGTTTGCTTTTGATTGAACCTCAGAATCCTAGAATATCTTTTACCTTCACACTCCAAAAGAATGATATCATTATTCCAGAATAACTTTTACCTTCCCACTCCAAAAGAATGAGACCAAGAGATCGAAGCCGAACTGCACAAAATCTCTTTATCTTTCATCTTTTCTAAAATGCACCTACCCTCATCATCTTCTGGTTCATCAATCTCAGCCTTCTCCTCAAAAAACTTCACAACTTGCCTCATCGTCGGCCTCACACTTGCATCCGGATGTGCACACAATAGCCCTAATTGAATCATTCGCTCCACTTCTTCTTCATCAAACTCACCATTAGCCCTAACTCTTGGATCAACCCCATTAATCAATTCCCCTCTCCTCAAGAGTTCCAATAACCAATCAACCAAAAACGACTCACCATGTTCAATTGGCCTCCTACCACAAATCACCTCCAAAATCAACACTCCATAGCTAAAAACATCCGTTTGAGTTGATACTTTCCCGGTTTTCACAACTTCCGGCGCTAAATACCCAATTGTACCCACCACACGAGTAGGATCATTTTCCTTATCACGATTATGAATCCATGCCAGCCCAAAATCACCCAGCCTAGCATTCATTTGCTCGTCGAGCAAAACATTGGAGGCCTTAATATCTCTATGTAGAACCTTAGATTCCCATCCATGATGCAAATACGAAACTCCCGAAGCTATTTCCTTCAAAATTCTCATTCTTTCTTCACAACTCAACATCTTGCTATCGTCACACTCGAACACCCTCTTGTCGAGACTTCCGTTTTCCATATAGTCGTACACCACAAAAAGCATATCTTTTTCCTTCTTGCACCAACCTCTCAACCCCACTAAATTCCGGTGCTTTAATCTCCCGAGGCTCGATACCTCTGCCGAGAATGCCTTTACACTTTCGCTATTTTCACGTGATAAGCGTTTTACGGCAACTAATGAGCCTCCGGGAAAAATTCCTTTGTACACTTCTTTCCCGTTCCCACCAATACCAATCACGTTCTCCTCCGCAAAGTTGTTTGTTGCTGATTCGATTTCTCGATAACTGATTCTATGCGGCCAATACTCCAATTCCCAGTGCTCTATTCCTTCCCTTTTCATTTTTATTCTCTTAATTCTCTTTTTCAAGAAGATAACAACCACAAATGCAAAACATAACAAGATCAATAACAAAGCTACCACAGTTATACCAGAAACAGAAACAGAACCTCTGGTTTTGTGGTTTGGAATCTGCCGAGGCGCGAAATTTGGTAAGCCCTCATTGATCAAATCTTCGCTAAGGGAAAAATTCGTGTTGCTAAAACTCCAAGCCAAAATCCTCTGGCTCCCGAAAAAACTCCTGTATGTGCCTCCGATGAATCCAACGTGCATCTCATCGAGAAGGACTCGCGAGAGATTGAGAGGAACGCTGGCCCACGGCCTATTAGGCCTTCTTTTCAACTCCACAGGTGCTATTGTCACATTAACCACACCATCAACATAATCAATCCAGGCTTGGTAATTTTTACCATCATTGAATGACAAATGCTTGAAGGAGCTGACGTCATCATCCGCCCAATAGCCGGCTCCATCAGCTGATATAGAGACGATCGAGCCCAAATCAACGCCCAGATGACCATCGTCAATGCTCCGAAACAGCGAGTTCCGGTAGACGTCAAATTCGACCGCGAAAATATGACTATTGGGCGGGCCGCCGCCGGAGGAATTGAACAGGCCCAATTGCCTGGCCGAGCTGGAATTTAGGGTTTCTCCGCCCGGCACGAAATAGAAAACGAAGCCGTAGCGAACGACCCCTACCTGGGAAGGCGCCATGGAGAAGATGAAGGAGGTCGAGAAGGGGAGAGCGAGTGAGGAATTGGGCTGCTTCGTGTGGATCTGATAGGGGTAAAAGGCGCGGCCGTTGGAGGAGGAGACGTCGTTGGTTAGCGCGAGCACGTGAGATTTGATGTCGGCGTCGCCGTAGAGTGACGCGTCGGAGGAATTGAAGCCGTTGAAGAGAAAATCGACGGCGGAGGTGAGTCGGACGGCGGGAATGGTGGTCGACAGGCAGAGCAGAAGCTGGATAAGGTATCTCGCCATTGTTGTTGTTGGAGCTTTTGAAGATACGATTCTCAGGGAGAATACAGGAAGATAGTAACTTGTATACTAAAATATAAGCAATTCCTTTTACTTTTGTTTTTTATGAGCTTTATATGATTAAGACTAGCCGAACTTGTACGTTAACAAATATTTCATGTTCGTTAGTTTAAAAATTGAAGTTCACTAAACAAGTTAAAGGGAGAAATTATAGATTTAAACGAGCTCAATCATATGTTTAGTTGTTAAATGAGCTTAACGAACATAGTTATAATTATATATTTAATTAAACACGGGATATAACATAAGTCACTCGGATCGGCTCATACGTACGAGCTTGATTCTTTGATTTCTCTTATCTTTTTGCCCTTTGACTAGTTCCCTCGCGTTTCTATGTTGATTTTCTCTACCATTACTATAAATATTAATTATACTGCAATTGGTGGATATACGTCCAAATCAACATTAAAAGTGACAAGTACAATGTACAATGAATGATTTCAAAACGAGTTTCTCTTCTATATTCTACAATACAAGTACCTAATAATGTTTGATTTTTTTTTTATTTATTTTTTTTTTTTTTACGAAACGATAGATTGAATATAACTAAGAAATGTACACAGTTCGACGACTTAAGAGCCAATACAGACCGAAGTCAAATGGGAGGAACACTCGCAGGTGCCCTAAAAATTACCAACCTAAAGGAGGAAAGGAGCTCGGCAGAGCAACAGCTACTGAACCCGAACTGCTTACAAATGAAACCAAAAACAATAATTATCTACCAATACATACCTCAGCAATAAGTCTAATTCTACATAGCAATCCAACAACAGTTTACAACATTAACAAAACTCAAGTATTCAACCACTGAACTTAAAAAGAACCTAGCTGATCCTTCAGTTTTAGCTCATGCTGCCTTCAAATTCAATCCATTCCTTCACAGCTACCTCCACTACATCTTTAGCAGGTCTTAGGACATTTTGGAACACCTTATAGTTTCTTGATTTCCAAATCCATTAGAGTAGATAGGCTGCGAGGCAAACTCTGTCATTGTTTATTGGACTCTGTTTAAAAGAACAAATTTTAGACCACCAGACTTTGAAACTGTCCATATCCTGCTCTAAACCATCCCATGTGATTGGTGCTAGAGTCCAAATCAGTTTTGCTCTGGGACATTGAAAGAAAAGATGCTCCATTGTTTCTGGTGCCTCCCCGCAATTTTTGCAAATGGTATCAATGAACACCCCCTTTTTGAAAAGATTGCAATTAACTGGAAGAAGGTTAGAATGACACTTCCATATGAAGTGCTTCAACTTACCTTTAATATTTAATCCCCAGCTTCTCTTTCTCACCTTTTTAGCTGTTAGGTGCTCCCAGCTGCTTTCTGGAAGATCCATGTAGCTCCATTTTTGGTGTATGAGTTTGAGGTAGGTAGAAGCCACTGTGAACTCCCCTTTTGAGTGCCAGTCCCAGCAGACCTTGTCATGTGCAGTTGGTTCCAAACTCTTGATGGATAATATAGCTTCTATCTCCTGCTCACTAAAAGTCTCTTCCAGTAGTTCAGTGTTCCATCTTCTACCACTACTGTCTAACAAGTCCACCACCATTTTGATCCTTGGGTTTGTCTGAAGTGTTGTGGGTTTAAATCCTGGAAGAGAGGGTATCCAAGGATGTTCCCAGACTTTGGTTGCTTTGCCATCCCTTACTTCATGTCTTAGCCCTTTGATCAATGTTTCTCTTACATTCAACCAGCTATTCCATAATCATGAACCTGCCTGTGAGTGTTGAGCTGTAAGAATTGTACCTTGTGGAAAATACTTGGCCTTCAGGATTTTGCTCACAAGCAAGTTTGGTTTGGTATAGATCCTCCAGAGTTGTTTGGTTATCAGAGCTTTGTTGAGTAAGTGTATATCCTTGAAATTCAGACCACCAAATTCTTTGGGAACAGCCATTTTATTCCAAGCCTTCCAGCATATGCTTCTTTTGTTATTGCCCACATTCCACCAGAATGATGCAAACAGCTGAGAAATAGAATTACACATGGTTTTGGGCAGAATAAAACAAGACATAACATATATTGGAAGAGCTCCAAGCACTGCCTTAAGGAGGACTTCCTTTCCTACACTTGTCAAAAAATTATTTTTCCAGCTTTGAATTCTTTTTTTCACACTCTCAGTCACAAATGAAAAAGTTTCCAGCTTTGACCTACCTATTCCCAATGGTAGTCCTAAGTATTTAGAGGAGTTGTGCTGGGATATACCAAGCAGAGTTTGACAGATAGAGTCTTTCAGGGAAGAATCACTGTTTCTGCTAAAGAAAATAGTAGATTTCTGGAGATTGACAGTCTGGCCAGTAAACTTGTGGAACTGAGAGAGCAAATTCAGAAGAAGCCTAGCATGCTGGACATTTGCTTTACAGAAGATAAGTGTATCATCTGCAAAGAAAAGGTGTGTGAAAGCAGGACCATTTTTACTGATTTTCAGACCTTGAAGGAGCCCAAACCTGGTGTATCTTTTGATGAGGTTAGACAAAATTTCAGAGACAAGGATAAAGATGTAAGGAGACAGTGGGTCTCCCTGTCTAATGCCCCTGGAAGGTGTTAGATACCCTTTAATCTCCCCGTTAAAATTGAAAGAAAAGGAAGCAGAAGATATGCAAGCCATAATCCATTTGATGAAAGTAGAGTGAAACCCCAGTTTAATCATAATTTGCCTGGCACAATCCCATTCAACCCTATCAAATGCTTTAGACATGTCTAGTTTCATAGCCATGTAACTTTTATTACCATTTCTATGTCTATTCAGAAAATGAATGGCTTCATTGGCAATGATTACATTGTCCATGATTTGCCTATCAGCTACAAAGGCAGACTGATTAGCACTTATGCATAAGGGTAGGCAAGGCTTTAGTCTTTTAGCAAGAATTTTGGCAATGACTTTCTAAGTAACACTACAAAGACTAATTGGTCTATATTGGGAGACTGTTTCAGGGTTTTGACATTTAGGTATTAAGGTAATCAAAGAATGGTTTATACTTTTAAGCAACTGACCCGAGGCAAAAAAACTCTGAACTAAAGCACAGAAATCTTCTTTGACAATATCCCAAAAAGATTGAAAAAAGGTAGAGGTCATACCATCTAAACCAGGTGATTTGTTGGTGTCAATGTTGAAAACTGCTTCTTTGATTTCCTCCTCTTCAACAGCAGCAGTGAGTTCAGAGTTAAGGTCTGGGGTGATCTTGTGCTGAATATCTCTCAAAAGCTCAGTACCATTCACTTGTCCTTGAGAGATGAATAACTAAGTGTAGAATTCCTCTAGACATCCCATCATTTCTTCCTTTGTGTCACACACACTGTGGTCTTCTTTAATGAGTCTGTTGATTTTGTTCAGAGATCTTCTCTCTTTGATGCAAGCATGGAAATACCGGGTGTTTTTGTCTCCATTCTTTAGCCAGTTGTTCCTTGCCTTTTGCTTCAAAAATTGCTCCTCTGATGAATTTGCCTTGTCCAACTGGCTCCTGAGTTGGTCCCAGAGTTCCCAATTCCTCTCACTTCCCTGCTTGTTGAGCTCATTCAATCTCTGGTTAATCTCAGCAATTTTGGAGAAGTTTTCAGATTTGAATTTACTGCTCCATTTGAGTATTTCTACTCTTGTGCCCTTGATTTTCTCCTGGAATCTGAACATGGGGGTGCCTGAGTAGTGTTTGCTCCATGCTGTTGCAATAATTTCTTTAAGATTATCTCTGGCCAGCCATCTTTTATCAAAACAAAACCTTTTCTTGACTGATTTTGTACTTGGATCAAAGTTGAGAAGGAGAAGTCCATGGTCTGATGAGCTTCTATGGATATTGGTTATTTCAGCTGAAGGAAAATGTTGATGCCATGTCAAAGAGCTGAAGATCCTGTCAGTTTTTCCTGTACAAATCCCTCTCCTTCTCTTCTGTTCCCCCAAGTAAATTTTTGCCCTTTCATTTCCAATTCTAGAATCCCCATATGAGCTATGAAGTTCTTAAATCCCTGCATAGAAGCCTATGATCTTTTCCTGCCCCCTTCTTTATCTGAGTCCTCTAATATATCGTTCCAATCGCCCCCTATAAACCAGCTCTCTCCCCATCTTTGCTTAGCATCCAGCAGATAGTCCCATTGAATCTTTCTCTGAGCTCCATCATTACTCAAATACACAAAAGCCCCCCAAAAAGAGGAATGTTTCCCAGGATCCCAGTAGTGTACTTCTATACAAAATTGGTTTTTGACTAAGCTAATAATCTGGATAGTTGTGTCCCATCCCAAGAGAAGACCTCCACTCTTGCCTAGAGGATCAACAACTGTCCATCTATCTCCAAAACAAAGGTTTCTACACACTGTTTTTACAAATTTTTCTTTTTTTTTTTTGTTTCAGACAGAAATGTAAAGGTTGGGTGGTGGAGCCTACTTATCTCCTTGATTTGGGAAACTGTAGAGGGCCCACCCAGCCCTCTACAGTTCCACACCACAGCCTTCATTGGGGGGTTGGGGGCCCATTTGGGTCGGCCTCCTTCACCCTATCATTCTCAATTTTCTGCTTTTTGGCTGGTTCCTGGCAAGTCTCAGTGGTATCCTCTTCCTCTAAGTTCTCTGATGTTTGAGAGGTTGTTTTCATAAGTCCAATAAATCTATATTAAGTTATATGAAATGACACCAATATCAAATTTATAAGGCTTATAAACTCTCAACAGAAAATTGAAAAGTATAAAGAAAATATGACTTATTTGAAGGTTGCGGACTATTAATATATTAAAATTTCAAACATTTGCTATGAATAGTATGCAAAAAAAAAAAATATTCATCAAAAACTTTTATTTACTAAAAAGGAAATTTTGTAGTTGTAATTTTTTACTTTTTCCGTTTAGCGTTTACACATTGTTTTAGAAAATCATAGAAGTGACGAGTGTCATTTTAAAATATAAACAGTAATATGATTAAAATTTATTTGAAACCAAATAAAAAAAAAATAGGCATATATAAATTTAGGTATAAATGTTTTATTATCACCCATGTAATAGAATTCCACATGCTCAATAAATTCCGAGTCCCTTCTTCAATTATGAATTTGTATGGGCTTCTCATTCTTAACTGGGCCAAGGGTTTGCTTGGGGCTCACATACTTTTGTATGTTGCATTGTTTGAGCTACTGGTTTGCGTTTAATAGGCTCACATGCTGTCATTTGGGTTGAGTGTAACTATTTTCGCCAACACCAATATAGGAATTACAACCTTGTCCAATTTGTTTCCAAGTAAAATTAGAATGATTTTTTGTTTGTAGATTGTCTAAGCAAAGTACAATATTTGCTGCGATCAAAAGAAGCAACAAATGATGATCCATTCTAATTTAGTTACATTTATTAGTGACAAATGAAAAGGGCAAATCACACAACTCTAGCTGGTTTCTAGTTCAATGTTTTAGAATGCAATGCACAAAACAACTACTTGTATATTCTTTACTTTGAAAATACTTACACAACTTTCTACTAAAACATAAGGCTTACAAAACTTTTACTATACAACACTTCTCCTATGCATAATTTACTATGATTGAGATAATGAAACTACACTCTCACACATAACATGTTTTCACCTTCCCACTCCAAAAGAATGAGACCACGAAATC
Source organism: Striga asiatica (assembly GCA_008636005.1). Lineage (NCBI taxonomy): Eukaryota > Viridiplantae > Streptophyta > Magnoliopsida > Lamiales > Orobanchaceae > Striga > Striga asiatica. The sequence continues at coordinate 505,496 of BKCP01005183.1, forward strand.
GACACTGAACTACACAAAATCTCCTTATCTTTCATCTTCTCTAAAATGCACCTACCCTCATCATCTTCCTCCGGTTCGTCAATCTCAGCCTCCTCTGCAAACAATTTCACAACTTGTCTCATCGTTGGCCTTACACTCGAATCGGTATGTGCACACAATAACCCTAATTGAAGCATTTGCTCCGCTTTTTCTTCATCAAATTCACCATTATTAGCCCTTAATCTCGAATCAACCCCACTAACCAATTCCCCTCTCCTCAAGAGTTCTAATAACCAATTTACCAACAAAGGTTTTCCCTCTTCGATTGGCCTCCTCCCACAAATCACCTCCAAAATCAACACTCCGTAACTAAAAACATCTGTTTTAGTCGATACTTTCCCATTTTTCACGACTTCCGGCGCTAAATACCCAATTGTACCCACCACACGAGTAGGATCATCCGCTTTATCGTGATTATGAATCCGGGCAAGCCCGAAATCGCCTAGTTTTGCATTCATTTGCTTATCGAGCAAAACATTAGAAGACTTAATATCCCTATGTAGAACCGTGGATTCCCATTCGTGATGCAAATACGAAACTCCCGAAGCTATTTGCTTCAAAATTCTTATTCTTTCTTCAAAACTCAAGATTTTGCCAAAATCATCGCACTCGAACACCCTCTTGTCGAGACTCCCGTTTTCCATATAGTCATACACCACAAAAAGGCCGCCTTCTTTCTCCTTCTTGCACCAACCTCTCAATCCCACTAAGTTCCTATGCTTTAATCTCCCAAGACTCGATATTTCTGCCAAAAACGTTTCACATGATAAACGCTTCACGGCAACCTCCAAACCGCCCGTCAATTTCCCTCTATACACTTTCCCATTCCCAAAACCACCGATCACATTTTCGTTCGAGAAATTGTTTGTGGCTGACTCGATCACTCGATAACCGATCCTATGCGGCCAATATTCCAGTTCCCATTGCTCCATTTCCTCCTTTTTTGCCTTTTTCATTCTGAAATCCCTTCTTCTCAACCAGCAAACAACAACACAACAAAGTAAGACAGAAAACATAACACCCGTTATCATACCAACTATAAAACCTGAGGATTGAGTAACTGGGGTTGTTCGATCCTCGAAATTCGGCAAGCCCCGAGTAACCAATCCCTGGCCGAGCGAAAAATTCGTGTTGCTAAAACTCCAAGCCAAGATGAGGTGACTTTGAGTCAAAGCCCCAGTAGCTGCAGCAAAACCCACATACATCTCGTCCTGCAAAACATCGGAAAGATTAAGAGGGAAGCTAAGCAGTGGTCGATTAGGCCTTTTCAAACCAGCGGGCGCCATGGTCACATTCACAACGCTGTTCACATAATCGATCCAGACTTGATAATTTCTGCCGTTATTAAGCTTTAATTTCTTGAATTTCCTGCCGTTATCGGGCCAAAAGCCCGCTTCACAAGCCCTAACCGATTCCAGCGAGTTCACATCGACGCCCACGTGGTTCCCGTTGATGTCGCCGAACTCCTCGTTCTGAAAAACGTCGAACTCGACGCCGAACACGTGGCTCCTGGGGTCGCCGTTGCTCGTCCGATTGAACAGGCCGAGGTGCTGGGCGGAGGCGGATTCGAGGATCCCGGGGGTCGGGACGAAGACGAAGAGTATGCCGTGGCCAGGGAGCGCGCCGCGGAAGGGCGCCATGGAGAAGATGAAGGAGGTGGAGAAGGGGAGGACGGCGGAGGAATTTGGGCGTTTTGTGGGGATCTTGGAAGGGTAGATGGCGCGGCCGAGGGAGAAAGGGAGGCGATTGGTGAGGGAGATGACGCGGGAGGGGTTCGTGGTGTCTCCGTAGAGGGAGACGTCGGAGGGTCCGAAGCCGTTGAAGAGGAAGTCGACGGCGGCGGCGGCGGGGAGTAGGGTTAAGGATAGGGAGAGTAGGAGGAGGTGGCTGAGGTGTTCGTTCATGGCGGTGGAGGGGAATGATGAATCGAATGGCGAATGATTGTGTTGGTGAGTAGGCCGATTGGGTAATTAAAAAAGCAGTGAAGTAATTGCATGTCCACCGTCTGCCAGACAATTGAGAGCGACGGAGTTTGTGTGAGTCAAAGAAGAAGGAAGGTCCCAGCTTGCGTATTTGATTTTTCCAACTCTTCCCACATTAATTTATTATTTATCTTTTTTTTTTTTCAAACAATAAAAACGGAAGGCTCACTAGCCTTTACAATCAAAATGAAGCAGAAATTCCACATCCATGAAGCAGAACCCATCTTCTTATCATCCAAAACACAACCAGAGGACCTCCAAATCTGTTAATTTACTACATTTGATAACGTTATCCTTCTTCTCTTGATTTTTTCTCTCACTTAGAACATACGAGTCCCTTCATCGGTTTCGTTCCAAGCCTTACAAACCTCCTCCTCCACTTCTTTCCTCAACCACCTTTTATCTACTTGACTATTTCAAATATAATTATTTTCATTTAATTGTTATATTTTAATCTCCGCTACAATTTCAATATATTTTTATTCTTTCGTCAAATAATTTGTTTTCAATTAAAATTTGTTTGAATAATTTCTATCCAGTTCCACATTTGTACAGATTATCCGAGTTGATTAATATTTGTCTTAATACATATATAAAATAAACTTGCATACTTTATATCTTTACAATATAAAAAGAATTATAGTGTTGTTTCGCAATTAGTTGATAAGTAACTATTAAATTGTATTAGTTGATTTGACCAACAAATTGAATTAACAGTTTTTCATAAAAAATATTTGGTAAATAACGAAAATTTATAGTTGTTACGCTACATAACTTTTTTTAATCTTCTGTTTCCTATGCTGCCATTATTAGTTTTTTTTTTAATCAACGATTTTAGTAAATATATATATATATAATAATNTTTAAATATGGTCTAATTCGTTAATTTGGCACAAAATTTCCTAACAAACAAAGAAGCCCTTTATCTTTCTCTCATTTTCGCAGAAATCACTTACTTGAATTGTTAGAACTTAATATGATGAAAAAAAAAAAATGAAAATAATTTAATATATTATTTAGTGTTACCTGAGATATCTTGGCTATAAGACGAATGACAACAAGACAACAAAGCAGGTCAATGTTCTGGATATGAACGTTTCTGCTTGAAAGCTTGATTTCTAACTAATTAAGGACAATCAATTTTTCCACTTGACTTTTGAAATGGAGTTCACAATTTCATGAAGATTCTGAACCATAAACTGGTTTTGTGATCGCGTTTTTCTCGAGGACGAGGACAAGGTTTTGTGTATCCTTTGACTAACTCCTACAAAAGTAATGGAGGCTTGATTTTTTCTTACTGTTAGAGATGAGAATTGTCATAAGGAAATGATAGAAGCCAGCAAGAAAATATTCCAACGAAGAAAATCGATTTAACGATTCATTGACAAGTGAAACAAACATATAAAAATATATTTATGGGGATAATTGTTAGTAAATTGAGTGTAAATGTGAGTTTTGTTCAACCAATTTCAATTAATTGGTATTTGATCAACCAATTTTTTTTATATATTCCCAACCAATTGATTACCATGCGTGCAATAATGAATATTGGTGGACAACTTGTCAAATTCACACCAAAGCATAAACAACCTCTCCAAATATCCATTTCATCACCTATAAATACATGTTGCAACTCATTTGATAAAATACACAAGAACTGAAAGAAAAGAAACACGGTAGAGAGGTGGAGAAAGGAAAGAGAAAAAAAAATAAAAAATAGAGAGAAAGAATAAAAATATAAAATATTTATTTGTTATCAAAATAACAAAAAAGGGATATTTTTATTCATATTTTTATGTGCTCAATTCTCGACTCCAATCTAGTTCGCCGGAGCTCGTAAATCTGGTGTGCTAAAGATTTAGAGACGTTTGCCGTTGTATCTTTGGGGAAGTTACGCCTGAACCGTTAGCTGCCACACGGGGCGTATTCTTCTTGCGAAAAGAGTTTTACTCGCCTCGGCTATAATATTTCCGTTTTAATTTATTTTTCATTTGTAATTTATTTTTCAGTTCAATTGTAATTTTCTATTTTTAGAATATTTGTAAGAATTGAAAAATACATATCAGTTCGTAGGATTCCCGTGTAATTTTATACCCGATTTCTAACAATCGCAAGAAGAATATCTCAACCTACTGGACTGATCGCTTCCACCGGAAATGGTTCCAACACTCAGCATCCGATCAATCATGTACCTGTTGTCCATGTCCTACTGCCGAGAAGCCCGAAAAATTCAATGGGCTTGATTTTAAAAGGTGGCAACAAAAGATGTATTTTTACCAGACCACTTTGGGTTTGGTGAAATACCTGAAGGACGACCCCCCGGTGAAAATGAGACCAATACTGAACTACGCACTGCGTACGAAGCTTGGGGGCAAGGTAATTACCTTTGCCGTAACTATGTCCTGAACGAACTTAGTAACGAGTTGTACAATGTGTACAGCTCGGTTGGTTCTGCCAAAGAGCTTTGGGCTGCTTTGGAAAAGAAGTACAAGACCGAGGATGCCGGGGCGAAGAAATTCGTCGTCGGAAAATTTCTTGACTTCAAAATGGTTGACACAAAGACCGTTGTGTCACAAGTGCAAGAATTCCAACTCATCTTGCACGATATTCATGCTGAGGGAATGTCTCTGAGCGAGTCATTCCAAGTTGCGGCTGTGATTGAAAAACTGCCGACGGGTTGGAAAGACTTCAAGAACTACCTCAAACATAAGAGGAAGGAAATGAGTCTTGAAGACTTGATTGTTCGTCTTCGTATTGAGGAGGACAATCGTAATTCATCGGGGAAAATTCTGATGATGGAGGCTCGTGCTAACTTGATAGAGTAAGGCAACTCAAGTAAAAGGAAGTCCCTAGACAAAGGGAAACAGCCTGCCAAGGTTTGGAAGTTTACCGGAACTTGTTATAATTGTGGAAAGCCGAACCATATGGCTAAAGAGTGCAAGAGGCCAAAGAAGGCTGGGCCAAAGAAAGGTAAACCGAGTGCCCTTGTGGCTAAACGCGGCCTTATGCCGGATGAACTGACCGACTTTGATATGTCGGCTGTGGTGTTTGAAGCCAATATGGTGGATAACCCAAGGGAGTGGTACATCGATACTGGTGTCACTCGTCATGTGTGTTCCGATAAGGAGGTGTTCTCTGAATACACTTCTGCTAAGAGTCGGAAACTTTACATGGCAAACTCCGCCACGGCTGATGTGGCTGGAGTGGGCACTGTGGTGCTGAAGCTGACTTCTGGAAAGGAGTTGAAGCTTAAGGATGTTCTGCATGTCCCAGACATCCGCAAGAATTTGGTATCCGGATCTCTTCTTGTTGAGCATGGATTTAGGCTGGTATTTGATGCCAAGAAATTTGTTCTTAGTGTTGGGATCTGTGAGGATCTCGTTATGTACAAATCACGAATTCAATAGCAAACGTAAACCTATGCGCAGCGGATCTAAAGGTTTGACGTAGAGAACTTACGGCTTAAAATTTATGTAGATCTGGTTGACCACGAACGGTTGACCGCAATTGATTGACCGCAACACGCGTCTTGGGTTGCACGAACAAGATCAGATCAAAACTGGATCAAACGGATGCAAACAGATCAAAACGAAATTTTGCTGCCAGACACCTTCCGGCGGCGCGTGAGGGCGCGTGCGGCGTCGGATTCCGGCGACGTCGGCGGCGATGGAAAGCTCTCGTCGAGACGGTCGTCTGGGTATACTGTACGTCTCAATCGGACTTCCGGTTAGTTCTGTAGGTCAAAATCAATTTCGTCTCGGTTTACCTACAGATCTTCTACTGTATTACTCAATACACCCTTCTTCAACTTGTACCAGTGGAGCAACAAGAAGAAGATAAAGCTCGAATGAGATCTAGAGAGAGAGATGGTTTCACGTGAGAATGAGACTTCTATTCTCTTCTCATGAGCTTAATGATGTATATATAGAGCTACAGTAGGGACCCTAAGGAGATTAGGAAAAGGGCTCCTTAATTAATTAGACTAACTGTGGGCCAAACCCACTCCTCTAATTAATTAAATAATATTAATGGGCCACCAACATTATATTATTGCACTCCCTTTCCCTAGCCCAAATTACATTTGAGACTCCAATAATAATTACTCGATTTACCTCCCCACGTTTAAGATATAATGTCCATTAATTAATTCGATTACTGACAATCAAGAATTAATTAATTTATTATTATTTCACCGAAGCTAGCGCTCGTTCATCACATTCTTATTATGCCGGAATTTAATCCACCTGCAGGGTTTAGCATAACAATCCTTCATGAACTCACTCCGGGGACATCATCAAACTAACGCACATGGTGACCGTAAATATCCTAACAGCACATCCTATATATAATAATATTACCCAAAACAGTAGGAATATTAATCCAGCGAACTGAACCTCACCCATGTGAATCAAAGTAATATATATTATATATATCTGCCTGTTTAATATCTTACGGGTTAAGAGAACGCAGTAATTAACCGAGGCCTAGTTCATTTACGACGATCAGTATAAAATGAACTTCTCCTCTCTGGGATCCTGTTCAATACATAAATGTACTAGTGCAACTAATCAGTCAAGACAAACTGTACAGTTGACACTACAACCGTTCGGATGGGGTGTTCATGTCCATCTAGGTTGTGAACAACTATTCTTGTTCGCAAGTGACTGACAGAGTGATCTTCGGTTCGCCCGATGACGACCCACCCTATCTAAGTGCAGAACAACAGAACGTAGAACTTGTTTAATCTAACATGATTCTCATTCATAAAGGGTAAATGTGTAATAACATGCAAAGCCAAGCTTTCAGTATATAACACTAACAATCTCCCACTTATACTTAAAGCTTTCGCTTTTACAGTATAGTCCTATCAATCCGTTATTCTAAAAGACCTATGTCGATCCTATCGCCATGCATCCTCTGATGCAATCTTGGCAACATCAACGTCTCCTCTACCAACGATATCCCGAATCAGATGGTATTTGCGCTCTATGTGTTTGCTTGCCCTGTGGGCTCGAGGTTCTTTTGAGTTCGCTACTGCTCCACTGTTATCACAGTACACGGTGATACCACGTGGCAAACTCGGTATAACCTCTAAGTCCACTAAGAAGTTCCTGAGCCAAACTGCCTCTTTCGCTGCCTCTGAGGCTGCTATGTACTCGGCTTCCATGGTGGAGTCTGCCACGCATTTCTGCTTAGCACTCCTCCATGAAATGGCTCCACTTCCCAAGGTAAACACATAACCTGAGGTTGACTTACTTTCATCCCTATCTGACTGGAAATCAGAATCACTGTAACCCAGAGGTAACAAGCTGTCTGCACGGTAAACTAACATGTACTCCTTAGTCCTTCTCAGGTACTTGAGTATATGCTTCACCGCAGACCAATGTTCCCGTCCTGGATTACTTTGATATCTAGCTACCATGCCAACGGCGTAGCTAATATCCGGCCTTGTGCATAGCATTGCATACATGAGACTTCCTACTGCCGAAGCATAAGGAACTGTCTTCATCTCCTCTATCTCCTTAGACGTCTTAGGAGACATCTCCTTAGATAAAGGTATTCCATGTCTAAAAGGTAACATACCTTTCTTGGAATCCTGCATGCTAAATCTGGCCAAGACAGTATCTATGTATGAAGACTGGGATAAGCACAACATTCTCTTCTTACGATCTCTAATGAGCCTAATACCAAGAATGTGTCCTGCTTCACCTAAGTCCTTCATATCAAACTGCTTAGACAACCACACCTTTACGTCTGATAACTCCTTCTTACTGTTTCCAATAAGCAGTATGTCATCTACGTAAAGCACAAGAAACACCACCACGCTCCCACTGATTTTCTTGTAAACACAATGCTCATCCGGACATTGAGTGAACCCGTACGACTGGATCACCTCATCAAAACGGATGTTCCAAGATCTCGAAGCTTGCTTCAGTCCATAAATAGACCGATTAAGCTTACACACTAGATGCTCACGACCTTCAGCAATGAATCCCTCTGGTTGCTGCATATAGATGTCTTCTTGCAGGTTCCCATTAAGGAAAGCTGTCTTGACATCCATCTGCCAGACCTCATAGTCCATATGAGCGGCTACAGCCAAGAGAATCCGAATGGACTTAAGCATAGCTACTGGCGAAAAGGTCTCATCATAATCAATACCCTCGATCTGGGTATAACCTTTCGCAACAAGCCTAGCTTTAAAGGTTTGCACCTTCCCATCCAATCCTCTCTTTCTCTTATAGATCCACTTACATCCAATGGGTCGTACCCCATCGGGTAGTTCTACAAGATCCCAGACCTGATTGGAGTCCATTGACCCCATTTCAGCTTTCATTGCAACATTCCATGAATCTGCATCTTTATCTTGGAGTGCCTCATCGTAAGTTCTTGGGTCCGATTCTAGGCCTCCTGGAACTGAGTCTGACGACTCTCCAAGACCTATCCATCGGTCGGGTAAATGAGAAACCCTCCCACTGCGACGAGGCACTGTCTGCACTGGTACACTCTCAGTGTGTCGTGTTGCAGTATTATGTGATGTATCTACTTGCGCACTCGGTGGGGAACCATCGATTTCACCCCTTAACTCCTCTAAGACTAGTCTACTCGCGGGCTTATGATTCATAATATAGTCTTCTTCCAAGAATCTAGCGTTCGTCGAAACGATCACCTTCTGATCCTCGGGACTATAAAATAATCCACCTTTCGTTCCCTTGGGATAGCCTACGAAAACTCGTGCTTCCGAACGTTTCTCCAACTTGCCAGGTTCCTGCACTAACACGTGTGCAGGACTACCCCAAACTCGAAACTGTGAGAAACTGGGCTTGCGCCCTTTCCACATCTCATAAGGGGTAGTGTCAACTGACTTCGACGGAACCATGTTCAGAATATACGATGCCGTTTCCAATGCCAAACCCCAGAACGAATCTGGTAACCTCGAATAACTCATCATAGACCTAACCATCTCCATAAGAGTCCTATTTCTTCGCTCTGCAACCCCATTCTGCTGGGGCGTGCCGGGTGCAGTCAGTTGGGATTCAATCCCAGCTTCCGATAAGTATGTCCTGAACTCTCCAAAAAGGTATTCGCCACCTCGATCAGAACGAAGTGACTTGATACATTTACCATGAAGCTTCTCCACAACTGCCCGATACTCCTTGAATTTCTCAAAGCATTCGGACTTGCGGTGCAACAGATAAACGTACCCAAATCTCGAGTAATCATCTATGAAAGACACATAGTACTCGAAACCTCCTCTAGCCTGGATCGACATAGGACCACACAAATCAGAATGAATCAATCCTAGCACTTCTTGGCTCCTATACCCCTTTGCCGTAAACGGCCTCTTGGCCATCTTACCTTCTAGGCATGATTCGCAAGTTGGATAGTGCTCTTCCAATGGACCGAGATGTCCACTGGCCACTAACTTTTGAATCCTCCTAAGGTTGATGTGTCCAAGTCTAAGGTGCCACAGATATGCTTGATTCATCTGCGAAGACTCCTTCCTCTTATTAGATGTAGTTATGACATTATTCAATTCATTATGTTGCACTGTGGGAGAGTTCGGTTTGAGAACATATAAATTGCCAACTAATGAACCACAACATATGAAACGATTTTCAAAACGAATAATAACCATGTCATCAAACGAAACTGAAAAACCATCCATAACGAGTTTAGAAACTGAAACAAGGTTCTTTCTAAAACTAGGAACATAAAGGCAATTTCTCAAAACCAAACTACTACTATCGAACGATAAAGTAACGTCTCCCACTGCAACAGCCGCCACTTTCGTAGCATTGCCCATGTAGACGGTGATCTCTCCCTCCCTAAGTCGCTTGGTTTCCTGGAACCCCTGCAAAGAATTGCAGACATGATCAGTGGCTCCAGTATCTACACACCAGGTTCTGGTAGATACAACCGCTAAACATGTTTCTACGACATTAACGAGAGAGTTACCTTTCTTGAGGAGAGGGCAATCGACCTTCCAGTGTCCTGACTTATTGCACTTGTGGCATCTTCCTTTCGGTTTCTTTGCCACAGCCTGAGGGGTCGGTCGTGGGTAAACCGGAGCATCCTGTGCCTTCGCCTTTCCTGCAGACTTCTTTCTCTTCCTGCCCTTGTGAGGCCTGGAAGGTCCAGCCTGCTCGGCGACTAGCACCTGAGGTGCTTGAGTGAATAAGGCCTCCGCCGACTGAAGCTCTGCAAGCAGTTCTGGAAGAGCCATATGCATCTTGTGCATGTTGTAGTTCAACCGGAACTGATCAAAGCTCTTCGGCAGAGATTGGAGCATAATATCAACCTGGGTTTCCCCGTCAATATAACCTCCCATAACCTCAAGCTCATTGAGCTGCGCCATAACCCTGAGAGCGTGCTCCCTTACGGGTGTGCCCTCGGCCATGCGCGTACTCATCAGAGCACTCAAAGCCTCTTGCCTAGCAGCCCTAGACTGATGTCCGAACAGATCCCTGAGATTGAGAAGTATATCTGCTGCAGTGTCCTTAGACTGATGCTGATGTTGAAGAACATTCGACATAGAAGCCAGAATGTAACACTTCGCCATCTCATCAGCCTTCTTCCACCGAGCATACTCCTCTTTCTCCTGCTCAGGAGCATCAGCCGCCGGCACCGCCGGGCAAGCATCAGTGATAGCAAACTTATAACCCTCAGCAGTCAACACTATGTCTAAGTTCCTCTTCCAATCAATGTAATTAGGACCAGTAAGCTGATTTTCTTTTAGAATGACAGACAACGGATTGAACGACATGATGAATATCCTGAGAATCATGCAAATAAATTTTACAGATTAAACACTTTTGAATTTAACTGTCAATATTGAGATCCTCAAAACAATATTAACTTAAATTCACCGACATCTATTACACCTCGTGAGAATGTATGCTACGTGGGTCGCCCTACAAACTCGCATTTTGTAAGAGAAGGACTTTTCAAGGGCCCATTAATTTCCATAAGTCAAAACCACATTCATGACTAACGAAATTAATAGTCGGTCTCCATTTGGCCATGCAATAAATCCAGGGACCCCGTGGGGAGTTTATAGATAAGTCGCATTCTAAGTGAATCCCATTTCTCGATTCTGAGGTTGTCAAAATTGATTACACGTCCCCCGTGGGGAGGCCCGTGCGTTCTCTTAAGATTCCCTCTAACCGTCTAATTTTAGAAATTTGTCCTGGTAATTTCCTACAACCAATTTTAGCAATGTCACCCGTGGGGGAGCCCATTGCCGCAATTAATTGATTTACCGACAAATTAGAAATGGAGGCCTTAGGAATTTTACAATTAACTTTAATTTAAAATCCCTTCTCAAACTTAGTATAATTTAATGAGGATTTTTAACTATTTATACAATTCCAAATTAATCTATGTTAATGCAATAATTAATTAACATGCATATTAATTCATGCAATTCTAAATTAATCTATGTCAATGCAATAATTAATTAACATGTTCAATAATTTATGCAATTCTAAATTAATCCATGCCAGAACATAATTAATTACATGCATAATTTATTGACACAATTCTAAATTAATCCTATGCATCACATAATTAATTAACATGCATAATTAATCTTGCAATACTAAATTAATCCCATGCAAGAACATAATTAATTAACATGCATAAATAATAATTTAATGGCATAATAAATTTAATTAAATAAATAAATAAATCCACTATTATGGCCATTAAATATTGAGTCTCCTTAAACAAGGAAACTGTGACAGTTCTTTTCCCTGTTCAACTGGAACTCCTTTAAGCAGTAGAATCCTGGTTGATCTTGTACTGCTTGGACAACAAGGCAAAAACACCAGCTACCAGCCGCCACCTGCCGCCGCCACCAGCCACCGCCGGTTCGCCGGCCGCCGCCACCAGTTCGCCAGAAAAACGCCGATTTTTTTTTTGTTTTTTTTTAATTCTTCGAGGCTCGTTGATCTCTTGTGATCTCCCGGTTATCAACACACGATCACAACACGAAAAATATAATTTACAAAATTACATAATTCGATCCTAGATCCAACGAATGGATGTACATGTTTTCTAAACAAATAATTAAATCTATCCGGTCAACCCCCGGGCGAATAATTATTACAAACATTCATCCATAAATTCCTCGACATGCCCGAGGCTTTAAAAACAAATTTAAAACCATACATCACATTCAACAACATTCATCAAACACATAATCGGCCATAATAGTGGATTAACTATTTTCCTGCAAAACCGAGTTATGCAAATATAATCCAATATATGGCTGCGTTTGAACACATCTTGTCAAATAAAGCCGTAAAAATTCGAACTTTGTACAAAACGAATTAACCAAGTGCTCTGATACCACTTGTTGGGATCTGTGAGGATCTCGTTATGTACAAATCACGAATTCAATAGCAAACGTAAACCTATGCGCAGCGGATCTAAAGGTTTGACGTAGAGAACTTACGGCTTAAAATTTATGTAGATCTGGTTGACCACGAACGGTTGACCGCAATTGATTGACCGCAACACGCGTCTTGGGTTGCACGAACAAGATCAGATCAAAACTGGATCAAACGGATGCAAACAGATCAAAACGAAATTTTGCTGCCAGACACCTTCCGGCGGCGCGTGAGGGCGCGTGCGGCGTCGGATTCCGGCGACGTCGGCGGCGATGGAAAGCTCTCGTCGAGACGGTCGTCTGGGTATACTGTACGTCTCAATCGGACTTCCGGTTAGTTCTGTAGGTCAAAATCAATTTCGTCTCGGTTTACCTACAGATCTTCTACTGTATTACTCAATACACCCTTCTTCAACTTGTACCAGTGGAGCAACAAGAAGAAGATAAAGCTCGAATGAGATCTAGAGAGAGAGATGGTTTCACGTGAGAATGAGACTTCTATTCTCTTCTCATGAGCTTAATGATGTATATATAGAGCTACAGTAGGGACCCTAAGGAGATTAGGAAAAGGGCTCCTTAATTAATTAGACTAACTGTGGGCCAAACCCACTCCTCTAATTAATTAAATAATATTAATGGGCCACCAACATTATATTATTGCACTCCCTTTCCCTAGCCCAAATTACATTTGAGACTCCAATAATAATTACTCGATTTACCTCCCCACGTTTAAGATATAATGTCCATTAATTAATTCGATTACTGACAATCAAGAATTAATTAATTTATTATTATTTCACCGAAGCTAGCGCTCGTTCATCACATTCTTATTATGCCGGAATTTAATCCACCTGCAGGGTTTAGCATAACAATCCTTCATGAACTCACTCCGGGGACATCATCAAACTAACGCACATGGTGACCGTAAATATCCTAACAGCACATCCTATATATAATAATATTACCCAAAACAGTAGGAATATTAATCCAGCGAACTGAACCTCACCCATGTGAATCAAAGTAATATATATTATATATATCTGCCTGTTTAATATCTTACGGGTTAAGAGAACGCAGTAATTAACCGAGGCCTAGTTCATTTACGACGATCAGTATAAAATGAACTTCTCCTCTCTGGGATCCTGTTCAATACATAAATGTACTAGTGCAACTAATCAGTCAAGACAAACTGTACAGTTGACACTACAACCGTTCGGATGGGGTGTTCATGTCCATCTAGGTTGTGAACAACTATTCTTGTTCGCAAGTGACTGATAGAGTGATCTTCGGTTCGCCCGATGACGACCCACCCTATCTAAGTGCAAAACAACAGAACGTAGAACTTGTTTAATCTAACATGATTCTCATTCATAAAGGGTAAATGTGTAATAACATGCAAAGCCAAGCTTTCAGTATATAACACTAACACTTAGCAAGTTTGGAACTTTCCTTGGTCGTGGCTATCTCGACAAGGGTATGTTTAAAATGAATGTAATGGCCGTGAGCCGTGTAACCGTTTTAAATGATAATGAAAAGCCTATTTCTGTTTATACTGTTGAGTGCTCTGATTTATGGCATATTAGATTGGGACATGTAAATCGAAATGCAATTAAACGGTTGATGAATTTAGAATTAATTCCTAATTCTAAAATTGAATCACATAAGAAATGTGAGATTTGTATTGAAGCAAAAATTGCTCAGTTGCCTTTTCACTCGGTGGAAAGGTGTACTGAACCATTAGGCTTAATCCATACTGATGTATGTGATATGAAAAGTGTGCAAACAAGAACATGTAAAAAATATTTTATTACTTTTATCGATGATTGCACAAGGTTTTGCTACTTATATTTATTAAGAAGCAAAGACGAGTCTGTGGAAGCATTTAAAATATATAAGACAGAAGTTGAAAATCAACTCGGCAAAAGGATTAAAATAATCCGAAGTGATAGGGGTGGGGAGTATGTAGCTCATTTTGAACAAATATGTTCTGAGTATGGCATAATTCATCAAACGACTGCCCCTTATTCTCCACAGTCAAATGGTGTTGCTGAACGCAAGAACCGTACTTTAAAAGAAATGATGAATGCCATGTTGATAAATTCAGGATTACCCCAAAACATGTGGGGGGAAGCTGTTTTAACAGCAAATCATATTCTGAATAAAATACCACCTAAAGGGAAAGATAAGACTCCTTACGAAATGTGGAAAAATCATAAGTCGTCTTATAAATACCTGAAAGTGTGGGGGTGTTTGGCTAAGGTTTCAGTACCGGAACCCAAACAAATGAGAATCGGGCCAAAGACGGTCGATTGTGTGTTTATTGGATATGCGTACAATAGTACAGCATATAGATTTCTGGTTCATAAATCAGAAAATCCAGAGGTATCTGTTGGTACCACAATTGAGTCAAGGAATGATATATTCTTTGAGAATATATTTCCTCTGAAGGAAAGGGCAGAATCAAGTTCTAATAAACGAACATATGAAACTGCTAGTGGTTCTGTACCAGATGGTACTGATGAAGAACCGAGACGTAGTAAAAGGGTAAAAACGGCTAAAACGTTTGGACCAGATTTTATTACGTATATGTTGGACGATGAATCGAGTTCCCTTAAGGAAGCTCTGTCCAGCCCAGATGGACCACTCTGGGAAGAAGCTGTAAATAGCGAAATCGAGTCCATTATGCAGAACCATACTTGGGAGTTGGTTGATCTCCTTGATGGTTGTAAACCTTTAGGATGCAAGTGGATCCTAAAGAAGAAATATAAAGCTGATGGATCGATTGATAAGTTTAAAGCACGTTTGGTGGTCAAAGGCTTTAAACAAAAAGAAGGGTATGATTTCTTTGATACCTATTCACCAGTTACGCGTTTAGCGTCGATAAGAGTGCTTCTCTCGATTGCTGCTTTGCACAATCTTGAGATTCACCAAATGGATGTCAAGACGGCATTTTTAAATGGTGAATTGGAAGAAGAAATATACATGGAACAACCTGAAGGGTTTGTTGCACCTGGACAAGAGAGAAAGGTGTGTAGATTGATCAAATCCTTGTACGGACTGAAACAAGCTCCGAAACAATGGCATTTGAAATTTGATGACGTGATGTTGTCAAATGGTTTCAAAACCAACGAATGTGACAAATGTGTTTATGTCAAGAGTACATCAAATGCATTTGGGATTGTATGTCTTTATGTAGACGATATGTTGATCATTGGGAGTAGCCATGAAGAGATCATGGATACGAAAAGAATGTTGAAAAGAAATTTCGACATGAAAGATATGGGTTTAGCTGATGTTATTCTTGGAATAAGGATTATCAGAACCCAAGATGGAATTGTCTTGTCACAATCTCATTATGTAGAGAAAGTGCTCAAGAAATTTGATACATATGACGGTGCACAGTCTAGGTGTAAGACACCCATTGATCTTAGTATAAATTTGGTAGCCAATAAAGGTCAACCAGTGGCTCAGTTAGAATATTTACGGATAATAGGGAGTCTGATGTACTTGACGAATTGTACACGACCAGACTTGGCCTACCCTGTGAATAAGTTGAGCAGATTTACGAGCAATCCCAGTCATGAACACTGGAATGCTTTGAGAAGGGTACTTAAGTACTTGAGGTACACCCTTGAATACGGGCTAAAATACTCGAGATATCCAGCCGTACTTGAAGGATACTGTGATGCAAGCTGGATATCAGATTCGAGAGATTCTCGCTCCATTAGCGGATATGTATTCTGTATTGGAGGAGGTGCAGTTTTGTGGAAATCCACAAAACAAACGTGTATAGCTCGGTCAACGATGGAATCGGAGTTCATCGCTTTAGATAAAGCTGGTGAAGAAGCCGAGTGGCTTAGAAATTATTTATCTGATATTCCATGTTGGAATAAGACTTTGCCGCCTGTGATGATTCACTGTGATAGCCAAGCTGCTATAGGAAGGGCGCAAAGCAACTTGTATAATGGTAAGTCTAGACATATTCGTCGTAGACATATTCGTCGTAGACATAATACCGTACGCCAATTGATCTCAAATGGTGTTATTTCCATTGACTATGTGAAGTCTAAGGAAAATTTGGCTGATCCTTTGACGAAAGGATTAAATAGAGATCAATTGGTAGTTCTGCTAGAGGGAATGGGCTTAAAAATCCACAATGTAAAGAATGATCATAGTGGTAACCCCACCATGCTGAGTGAAGATCCCACGAACTTGGTTTAAAGGGAAAACTAAGTTATGAAAATTTAGTTGAGCACTTGGAACATATGAATGTCCAAAGCTATTCCCTTGAGCAATCCAAGTGCAAGATGACCTGTTGATTGTGGTGAGGGTAAGTCATATGGACTTTTAATGAATCCCTAACCTTGTAAAGGTGGAGTATGACATGATACTCTTGATAGGGAGGTCACCTATATAAGTGTGAAGTGTGGGCCGCTTCAAATGTAAACACTTATGAATCCATTGTGTTGTCCATGGCCAAAACGGACACAACGATAGAACAGAATGGAGTGAAAACTCTATTGTGTAAGTGTCATTGTCTCGGTGTACACTACGGAGGAATAGTTCAAGGCATCATGTCCACTAGTCCGCCAGTGCATCCGATGATGTTTACAAAGAAAGGTTCAAAGCCCAAAGCTACCTTTTCTGATACAATAGAGTTTTGCGAGGATTGAGCAAAATAGTATATATATTTAATTTACACTCATGTGGGGGATTGTTAGTAAATTGAGTGTAAATGTGAGTTTTGTTCAACCAATTTCAATTAATTGGTATTTGATCAACCAATTTTTTTTATATATTCCCAACCAATTGATTACCATGCGTGCAATAATGAATATTGGTGGACAACTTGCCAAATTCACACCAAAGCATAAACAACCTCTCCAAATATCCATTTCATCACCTATAAATACATGTTGTAACTCATTTGATAAAATACACAAGAACTGAAAGAAAAGAAACACGGTAGAGAGGTGGTAGAAAGGAAAGAGAAAAAAAAAAATAGAGAGAAAGAATAAAAATATAAAATATTTATTTGTTATCAAAATAACAAAAAAGGGATATTTTTATTTATATTTTTATCTGCTCAATTCTCGACTCCAATCTAGTTCGCCGGAGCTCGTAAATCTGGTGTGCTAAAGATTTAGAGATGTTTGCCGTTGTATCTTTGGGGAAGTTACGCCTGAACCGTTAGCTGCCACACGGGGCGTATTCTTCTTGCGGAAAGAGTTTTACTCGCCTCGGCTATAATATTTCCGTTTTAATTTATTTTTCATTTGTAATTTATTTTTCAGTTCAATTGTAATTTTCTATTTTTAGAATATTTCTAAGAACTGAAAAATACATATCGACTCGTAGAATTCCCGTGTAATTTTATACCCGATTTCTAACAATAATCAGGATTGTGGATGAGCTAAAATTTTCATGTATATGATTATTGTCTTCTTTTGCAAGTAAAAACATTGTATTCAACGGTAATACTTTGTGTGTGTTTAGGAATTAGCTAACTAGAGACCATATAACTTGATTTTTTTTACTTAACAAATTATCCATTAGATCTTTACGTATGGAACTTTATGTCAACTTCCCCCTAAATTTAATAGAGATTTTCCTAAAAAATGCACCATTTGGAACGAAATAACATTTTTCAGAATGATGTTGAATTGTCTCCACTCACTCATCCATTGGTATGTAATATGTTACACTTCAAGATGATATACATAATATGTTATGTTGCACATCAATACCATATGGAATTTTTAAAATTCAAGAAAATTATAAAAATCATTCTCGAATACATGAATCAAAGCTGTCTTGGTTAACTTTCTGAACTCTTTTCTACATCACTTGTGTTATAAATATCTGATATATAGAAAGACAAAACCTTAGACATTAATCCCAAGGTAGGCAAAATTAACAAGGAAAACGAACATTCAGTGTTCAAGAACTGCACGTCAAACTTTACATGGTTGACGAGGAGGCAAAGATCCAAGACATCCACTCGTGAAAGCAATTTTCGCCCTTTGTTAGTGATATTTCTTAGATGATCAGGGCACGAACAATCTACTTGCTTGAAGAATTAAGGTTTCACCCAGCCAACCTCCTACAATCTTCAAATTTCACAGCCAGCTCTGTAGAGTAAATGGAAATTGTCCCTGAGGAAAATAACTCATTGAGTTTCAATACACAACAATAAAATCAAGGACTCGGCAAAATTAAAAATATTAGGACTCAGTCCATTTCATACTTACTTTCCTTCAACTGGTGGAACATCTCTCAAAGATCACTCGTAAAGGCGAAAATCGCTTTTACGAGTGATGTGTTGGATCTTTTCCGCCTCGCCAGCCGTGTTAAGTTCAACGTGTACTTTTTCTCGAAAGCCAGATGCTCAACTATTTCCCTTGTTAATTTCACTTTCTTCCTTCGTCTCAATCAATCTCCAAAGCCTCGCCTTTCCAAGTTCACCAGCTCATTATTGATTGTTGTTGCCATTCCTTTTCCTTTTTTCTGAGTACTTGGAGAAACTAACAAGTTGAATAAACTTGTCTGTTCATTCCAGTTGCATCATCCTTGCTTTCTTCAATGTAAATGTTACAATAGCACCCGAGCTTTCCACTGTTCTTTCAAACGCTCATCTCACAGTTGCGAACACTGACATTGTGTGGCCGAGTGCAACTCATTAACTCACCTTTAGACCAGCATCAGTATGCTGCCTAACTAAATCAAGCTGAATGAAGCATTTTTCGCACCTTTACCTTCATCAATTTCTCTAAATAATAGATCAGCCACACTAAAAAAATTCCCTGCTCAACAGTTCCCATAACCACTCCACCAACAAAAAATATCCAAAATCAACACTCAAAAACAATAACGGAACAAACTATTAGAGAAACCAAAATGCCTAATGTCATATAACTAAGAGACTAACTAGTGCTTCGTAAACCCCAACCTAAAATCCTGCGACTCCAAATCAAAACTGCAGTGAACCACACACATTTCATCAATAGAACTTGGGAAAGATTGAGAATAATACTTGTCCGCCAGCACCAGGAGAACCGCCTGCGCAAGCCGTTAGTATCTCGAGACAAGGACTCATGGAACGCATAAAACCGTCGCCGGACGAATTGAACAGGCCCGAATGTTGAGCTGAGCCGGAACTAGGGTTTCACCATGAAGTACGAAAGTAGCCATCAACGCCAGAGGAGCCATCGATAAATGTAGGATGCTGAGAATGGAAGAGCGACCTAAGAATCAAGCTGATACGCAGGCGCACCGTCGGTCGGAACAGGAGGACGGGATCTGATTCGAGCGCCGCAGTAGGGTGATGCGCCCGTTGAATCGAAACCGCAAACGATGAAATCCACGGCGGAAGTGAAATTGACGGCTAGAAATGACGGTCTGATAAGAAGTCTATTTCGAGGGCCATTGTTGGAGATCTGAATAGTATGGTTTCTCATTGAGATTTTCTCTCTTGAAATGGGAAAGGTAGGTCACCTTTTAAATAGTGTGGTTACTGTGTTGCTTAGGTTAACGTGTTTTACCTTTTTGGCCTTTCAGTGCATTTTTGTGTGGATTTGGTGAAGAAAAATCGAAACTTAAATAGGGAATAAAAACACGGAATAAAATTGCTCCCGAGTCTAGTATTTTGTTTTATTTGGTGTTTTGTGTTGCTTGATTTTTGTGTGTTTTGTGTTTATGTGGTGTTTGATGTTTTGTTTTGTGAATTGTGTTTTGTTATCTCCTTTTTGGAGGAGTGTGTATTCTCCTTTGGGGAGCTGTGTTATTCTACTGTGGGGAGCTTTGTGTATTCTCCTGTGGGGAGCTTTTATTTTTCTTATTCGTTTGTAGTGTGAGTTGTGGTATTTAGGCTACCTAGAGTAGTCCTCCTATTCCGGCTAGTGAGCCGGTTGTAATTACGTGTTTAGCTAATGAA
>BKCP01005183.1:526376-542400 GCA_008636005.1 Striga asiatica
TACAAATGAAACTGTGTCAGGAAACCAGATTTGAACTGGTGACAAGAGGATTTTCAGTCCTTTGCCTAAGGGTCTGTCCCCTTATTTCCTCTCTGCTCTTCGCTCACTGGTAGAGAAAAAGGACAGGAGGATCTGTCCCGTTCGTTTGCATTCAAAGGATCTCACGCCCTCCGTCATGATTAAGCTTGCTCCTCTGGATCTGTTGTCTTAGGTTAAGAAGACTTCTGAGAAAGCTACGTTCCTCGAGGGCACACCCCAAGAATGGATATAGTGTGGGGGTGCTTCCTCTCCCACTGGGTTAATTGACCGGACATCTTTCCTGAATAAAATTACGGCCACGTAAATTTGGCACCGAAGGTGACTACTTCATACTTCGCCCTGTCTCGCTCCCTATATGACAGACCTCGTTACAAGGATAGTATTGGGAAGGCATTTCTTTAGTTTGAGACTTCAAATAGTTCCCTACGATGGGGTTTATTTTTTTTTTCTTATTTTTTCAGATTGTGATATATATCTAAGACAAGCCATCCCCAATGAATTATCCAAACACTACTGTAGATGCATGAAATTTGTGGCCAATCAAATAGCGCCACGTGAAAATTAATTTATTAAAAATCAAGTCATATTTTCTATTTATATTTTAGGAATTTCCATATATTTAATTCCTAAATATAAATAGTTAATTAATTGATATTTTAATATTTTAATTCTTGACTAATCAAATAATGTCAAGTGCCAAATTTTATTTCTTGGTAAATAAATCATATCTTCTAGAATATCTTGGAAGATTTAAGTGGATCTAGAAGATCTTATGTGAATCAGCAGGGACTAATCGAATCGCGTCCTACGATTCTTAAATTTGGTAGGGTTCTCCATCCTACACCTATAAATTAGGGGGCTCTCCCTAAATCCAAAAACACATCTCATAATTCATATTCAAATTCAAGAGCTCTAGAGAATTCTCTCAACGAGATTCAAGTGTTCTTGAAGATTTAAAGGCGTTCTTGAAGATTCGAAGCAAGATTCAAACGCGTTCAACATCAAGACTGGCGTTCAATCCGGAAACAAGCTGCAAGCCTCCGAATAACGTTAGTAAATTCAAAACCGGCGTAGAGAAGATTCAAGATCTACTTTGCAACGAAGACAAAGGATTTGTGTTCTTCGCGTTCTTGGGATATTTCGACGTTTGATCCGAAATCAAGGCGTTGGCCCTCGGATTAACATTAATTCAAGTCAAATCAAGTCAAGAAAAAGATCAAGCCGAAGATTTCGCTCCAAGACTTAAAATTGTTCGTGAGAAGAATCAGAGGAGAAATTAGAGATTGTAACACGCTATATTTATTTTTATTCGAGAAATTCATTTGAATAATATTTTTCGTATTTATAAATTCAATACACGAAATTTATTGTTACAACTACAATTGGTATGGATGAGGAAGACAGGAAAGAAGCGTTCCAAGTTTACTTCCAATATCCTCCTAAAGACACCTTTGACTTGAAAAAGACTATAATATATATTATTTGGAAGTTAAAAAATTTAATAATTTTTAATTACATCAGTATTATTTTATTTTATTTTTTATAATTTATAATGAGGAATATTATAAGTAATTTGAATTTTATTTGTAACCTCTTAATTTATAGGACATTTTGACGCCTAATGATTTATCATTATAATTAATAACAATATACATTATAATTTTTTTTTTCTAAGATAATAACTTACATCGTTGTTCGATAGATAACTTGTTAGGTTATCATTATAATTTATAACCATATACATTGCAAAAAAAATGTAAGTTAATAATTTATGTGGATAGTTCGATAGATGATCCGTTGATTTGTCGTCATAATTTGTACCAATGTATATTATAAATATTTATATTTTTCTTTCTAAACTAAAAATTTACATGTCAGTTTGGCATAACTGATTCTTAATTTTTATTTTGTTATTATAGTTATAATTTTATCATGTATATTCAAATAATATTTTCTACAAATGAAACCTATGTAATAGTCTCTTTTTAGAAGACATGTTGTACAAAATCCCAGTATATGGTTGGTTTACCAAAGAATATGAAATTGCAGTTATTCATAATTAATATAAATAATCGAACTTTTATTGTGATAATATCACAAAACAATTTTCAAATTCGATACCACTATATTTATATAGAAAGTCATGCTATTAACCGAATTTCACGATTTGCAACAGGTAGATATAATTTGACTATTTTTTTTTTTTAAATAGTAAAGTATTTTCTTACTATATTTCTGTTAATAGTAAGTCAACCAATTTAATTACAAAGTCAAAGTTACTATTTTAGATNTTTTTTTTTTTTGGTACAATGAACCTTCCGGTTTCCGAATCCCCTAGGGGACCGACTAATCCGGAATCGAGCCGGGTAGGACCACAAGGGCGGCAAAGCTCTACCTCAAGAGTTTTAACACAGCTGCATTCCCAGGGCTCGAACTCGAGACCTCTGGTTAAGCTGGGAGAGACCCCAACCATCTCACCCACGTGTTCTTGGGTGTTAGTCATAACTTTTTGAAACAAATATTAATGCTTTACAAATATTATAAACTATTTTTGTTATTAGATTAAGACAAAAATCAATTTTGGCAGAAATATTTAGTCAAAATCATTACAAAAAATAAAAGAAATGAGTTGGTCCAAATATAATTGTTTTCGTCATTTTTTTAGTAATATAAATTTGAATAAAAATAATATTTACAAAAATTATTATAAAATTACATCAGTTTTATCATAAACCATACTTTTTACACTATTTATTTTTCTACGTTTTTTTTATCTAAGTAAAATAAAAGGCATAGTGTTTACCAAAGCTAATGATTTTCTTCAACATCACTTTCCATTTTTTCACATAATTAAAGGTCATATCTTCTATCGAACTAAATAAGAAACATTTTAAACACATGCCATCAAATTTTACGAGTGAATTAGCCCAAAATCATTAACAATGAAAGAGAAAATTGCCAAAGGGATACAATGGAGTCTGTATATACATATATATGCTCAAAACGAGGTTTTTTTGTTAACTGTAGTTAATTTTAAAAAATATGATATGATTAGTTGTTAGTAGGATTTTGATTTTATATTGAAATATTATTTAAATTAAATACTTAAAATTGATTTGATATAAAAGTAGGAGAAAGATGATGCGAAGTGATAGTTAGTTAAAATTATGTGAGTGAATGAATAGTGAATTAAATTTGATGATTGATATTATTTAGTTATATTGATGATATAAATGATAGTGGATTGAGTTATGCTTGGATATAAAAAGTTTTTGTTTTAATTGGATTTTTTGTTTGGGTTGGTTAAACCATATACAAACACACTGTTCCCTTCTCTCTGAAAGTAGGAAAGATTTTAGATTGGAAAAGACACATGTTTATATGCAAAAATTTTCACTCAAAAAGTGGATTTTTTTTGTTACTAGAGTTAATTTGGAAAAAAATTGTATGGTTATTTGTTAGTGAGATTTTAAATTTATATTAGAATAATTAAAATTAATTTGATGTAAAAGTAAGAGATATATGAGTGATTGTTAGCTAAAATTATGTCGGTGGATAAATAGTGAATTAAAATAGATGTGATGTGTAAGAATGATTGGATTATATTATTAAATTATATTGATAATATTGAGGATATTAGAGTTGAGTTAAAGTTGAATTATATTTAGAGTTAATAAAATTTTGAGTAAAAATTTTTGTATACAAACATGTCCTTAGAAAAAATGTTAATCTTAATATATTTATATCCCTACAACGTTTTAGTAAAAAAAATTATTATTTTGTAAAAAAAGTTATTATTTTAGTATTAGAGAACTCCTATATTACACCAAAAAATATAGGGAAAAAAATTTCAAATAGATCCCCCCAATTTGAAGCGATTGGGTGGTGATCTGGATCGACTTCAAACAAACCCTAGATCAAATTCCCCGCCAAGCCCATGAAATTAGGCCCTTCATCTCATTTTCTTGTATTAATCCGTTCTTGATATCCCTTTCATTTTCAGATAGTGTGATTTGTAGACTTTTCGGTTTATTTCCCAATTTCACGCGGATAGTGTGTTGTGATTGGATTCTAGGTGTTTACATTGCATTAGGTTTCCTCGACCATAAATTCCTTGATCCAATCAAATGTTAAGAATCCAAAAGGACTGGAGCTCTTAATCTAAATTCATTCCACTGAGTCGGAACTTCAGTTGGGTTTTTTTCTAGCCTCAGCTATTAATCATTTATATTTCGTCAATTTATTGTATAGGTTTACAGGGAAAACTGATCGTTGTCTGTGATTCTCATATATTCCATGAAGTGGCTCTTTATGTGAATATAGTGGATTTAGCAGCTGCAAAGTGATAATGATTCAGAGTTTGGTGGGGGTCACTGGCTTTTATGATTTGAGCCTAAATTGGTGGTGAGATTAGGGAGAGGGATATATATATAGCAAAAAAAAAAAAAAAGTCATTTTTTTTTCGGTGCTTGGCTTTCTGTACTTCAATATCGCAGTTGATAGTGTTGATGAGAAGAGGGAGATGAGCTGTGGAGCTTGGGGATAATGAGTACAGGAGGAGGATCGTTTGGCCTTCGATCTTCAGGGAGTTATGGTTCATTGCAACAGCAGCAGCAAATCCGAAATGGCTTGCTATCATTGCCTTTTCAAACCACACCGCCTAGAAAGCCGCCAAAGATGCTCAAGGAGAAGGAGAAGTTGTTTCATTTGTTCTGCAAGTTCGCCCCTCGAAAGAAGGTTGGGATGCTGCTTTTGTGCCTTGTTTCCTCTGCAGTTTTCGGATGGGTGTTATATGTTGGCAAAGGTTTGGCTTAATAATGATTGTTGTTGTTGTTATGATTTGTGATGAAGCTTCTTACAGATATGATGTTTTCGCGAGTTTATTGATGGAAATTTGGAACATTCAGATATGGATTTAGTATTTGTGTTTGAATTGGACATAGGGAAAAAGGATGATTAAATTATTGTTGATCAGTAATTTTATTGCTAGATTTCGTTATAATCTGTACTTTCTGTTACTTGCAGGTGAAGATGCTCGAGAGAACATAGTTCAGAGCATAGGCATTCAACAGGGCCTGTATCTCAGGAGAAGAACACGAGTGAAGATATTTCTACTCAAGATAAAGATTTGGTGGGTGGTGTAAATGCAACCCTATCACCTCTCACTCCACCTCCTTCCCCTACATATTTTACTGGATATAAGCTTCCTCCCGGAAATCCATGCGAGCATTTCACGTTGCCTCCTCCACCTGCAGATAAAAAAAGAACTGGTCCACGTCGTGAGTTTAAAATTATCTGCACTTATTTGCATTTTTTTTTTCTTTTTCTGTGATAATCGTTTTTTAGATTAATTATAAGTCGATGTAGATCTTGACACCTTGTTATTTTCATGAATAATTTGTTTATGTAGCATGTCCAGTTTGCTACCTGCCTCTGGAAGATGCTGTTGCTCGTATGCCAAATGCACCATCTTTTTCCCCTGTGCTGAAAAACCTGACATATATTCATGAAGAAACTTTGACTAAATCTGAATTTGGTGGTTCAGAATTCGGTGGATATCCTTCTCTTGGATTGAGGAATGATTCTTATGATATAAAAGAGTCAATGAGCGTACATTGTGGGTATGATTGCTTTAGGCTGCTTAAACTTTCATTCTTATTACTCAGTTAGTTTATTTTATCATGAATTTTATCTAATTCCATTTGTGTCTGTTGAATTTGACAAAAGGTTTGTCAAAGGAGTGAAACCGGGACATAAGACAGGTTTTGACATTGACGACTCTGACCTTATTGAGATGGATGCTTGTGGAGGCGTGGTAGTTGCATCGGCAATATTTGGTAGGGGCATAATTGGTATTCCCACATTAATTGAATATATTGATTATTGATGATAGTAATTTAGGAAAAATTCATTCGTGACCAGGGGCCTTTGATTTAATAAGGCAGCCAAAGAATATTAGCGAATATGCCAAAAGAAATGTCTGCTTTCACATGTTTGTGGATAGTGTAACGGAAGCTTTTTTGAAGAATTCTAGCGAGCTTGGCAGTGACAAGAAAGTTGGTCTGTGGAGAATCATTGTTGTTCGAAATCTACCATATTTGGATCCAAGACGCAATGGAAAGGTAAAATATACCCCATAAGCTATCTAGTTATTTTTTGTGCCCGAATTAGGATTTTTCTGATTAGCAAGTTCTAATCTAGAATGATTATCTCTATTCGTATACTATGGTAGTTGTATGTCAAAATTAAAAAAAAAATAATAATAATAATAAAAAAAAGACTAATTTGCTGTGACTGAGATTTCTTGAAGGTAGGTCTAACCGTCTAGGACAGGAAATTGATCTCTGTTTGATCTTTGAGATCAAGTTCAAGTAATGTTACGCTCGTTACGTATTTTGGGGTAAAAAAAATCATATAATGTGAATAATATATGATGTGTCGTATTCTGTTATTGCATTTGGTTTAATTCAAGTCCATGCAGCCTAGTGCACGATGATGCAGAGCTGTACATGTCTTAAATTAGTCCTGAGTTTTTTCTATTATTGCACCTGCAGATTCCAAAACTATTAATGCACCGACTTTTTCCCAATGCCCGTTACTCACTCTGGGTTGATGCAAAACTTGAGCTTGTTGTTGATCCATTTCAGATTCTAGAAAGGTAACATATGCTTTGATAGAAAAGCTGTGGTTCATTATAATTGATTTATGTGATTTGATAAACTGTCAAATGGCCGATTTCTCAGGTTAAATATCCTCAACAAGACATGTAGGCTACGTTTGGTAAACCTAGCTGATAAGCTAGCTTATAGCTTTTAAGTGATTTCGAGCTTATAGTTGATAGCTTATGACTTGTGGCTGAAAATCTAGCTTATTTGATAAAATTGTGGTAAAATTAGCTGATAAGCTAGCTGAAATAAAAATCTCAATGGGTTTGTTTCAAAAACACGTTTTCTGGATCTAACTTTCATCTTGCAGATTTCTTTGGAGGAAGAATGCTAGTTTTGCAATATCAAGACATTATAAGCGTTTTGACGTATTTGAAGAAGCAGAAGCTAATAAGGCTGCTGGGAAGTATGACAATGCTTCCATTAATTTCCAAGTCGAATTCTATAAAAAGGAAGGTTTGACGCCATATTCTGTGGCTAAATTGCCGATAACCAGTGGTAAGCAGTGCCTAACCTTCTTTTTTTTTTTATTTATTTTTTTTTTTTCTCTTTTCCTTTATTATCTCATACTGTATTTGTTTCTTGAGTGTAGCATTTATTCATGCTATATATTATGATTCATGTTTCGTGATTGGCCCAGATGTTCCTGAAGGATGTGTTATAGTTAGGGAGCACATTCCAATCTCCAATCTCTTCACATGCCTTTGGTTTAACGAAGTGGACCGTTTTACTTCCAGAGATCAGATAAGTTTTTCGACCGTGAGGGACAAAATCTGGTCGAAGACTAATTATACAATCAATATGTTCCTGGACTGCGAAAGACGCAACTTTGTTATCCAGGTATTCATAATATCAAATGAATCATTTTTCATCCTTCGTAACTTTACCAAGTGATCCTCTATTCAATTACTTCAATCATTTCCGAGCAGCTCATCTCCAAATCAAGATGAATTTCTATCTATGTAACTCCTTTGTAAGAGATACGACTCAAGGAGATATAAGAAAGAAGAAACTCGAAGAAACTGAAAATTAAATTAATCGAATCATGTAGATGGGAAAAAAAGAAATTGAATTCGAGATAGTATTTTCAAGTCAAGTTAGAATTAACACAGGTGAGAACATATGCAAGACTATGACTCCTAATCTTAGATGTTATTGTGCACAAAGTAATGTGATATTATTTGTTTTCTGATCAATGGATGCTAGCTGCAGATTTCTATGATATTTCTAGTGTATTTTCTAGATGCCACGAAAATTTGAAAAACTACTACTCATAAGCAAAAAAGAGGCGAATCCCCATCGTGAAGAACTAATTCATAGGATGTGTTTGTTTATAAATTATTTCAAACCCATACTCATTTCATACTCAAAATCTAACTCAACTTTAACCCAACCCCACTATACTCAATATTATCAATATAAGTAAATAATATCAATCAGTTATTTTTTACTCATCACATTAACATTAATTCACTATTTAACTAACCATCACTTCATATCATCTCTCTTCTACTTTTACATCAAATCAATTTTAATATTTTTATTTTAAATATTGTTTTAATGTAAGCTCAAAATCTCACTACTAACTAACCATATCACATTTTTCAAAATTAACCATGGTTAAGCAAAAAAAACTCGTTTTGAGTGGATAATTTTGTATCCAAGCACGTTAATACTTTCAATTTTAATCAATAACTTGTATAATATTTGTCTATTTTGGGTTATCCTTGTGAAACTTTCATTATTATGACTTGTTTATCACTGCAGGGTTACCACCGAGACTTACTCGAGCACTGGTCCTTGTCTCCTCCACCGCCAGTTATCATATCAAACGAAAAATCGAACAAACCTTATTCACGGATTTCATCATCAGACAGTACTGTTGTAAGTATTAACCGAGCCCGAAAAATACCAGTAAGACGTGGTAAAGAGAGGAGGTCAAGGCGTCATCGGAAGTCATTGCCGGCGAGTAAAGATACCTAATACGAACTAAAAATTTTGTTTATAATCGAGATTATTGTTGTTATATCATTAATTCTTTCCTTCTCTGTTTCAAGTTTGTCATCAGTTAATAGCGGGTTAGGAAGTGTCCATTTGTGACAGTTTATATAGTCATGTTCATACAAACAACATTTTTCTTTTTTTGTCCCATCATTGTTTTGTCACATTTATTTAATTTTTTGTATGTACATATATAAGATATATATTTATTAATTCGAATTATTCTACTACATAACCCCTTTTGTTGATTTTACGTTTTTGTTATTGGTTGACGAACACCTCTTTTTTTATTAGTAGATTACCTGTTTAGATTGAAATTGGAGTGATAATTGAATTACGAATAACCAAGGTGAATGACAACTTGTGATTGTAAAGAAAAAAACAAAAATAGAATAAAAAATAAAGAATTATCTCCATATTTTTACTTGTATTCTTTGCTAACTAGTGCGTCGCACGGGAAAACAATATTACGATTGTATTATAATTAATTATATAAATAACATTAATCATAATTTATCCATTGTTTTTAAATTAAACCGGGTTGGACACAGTCCGACCGGATGGACCGATAACCGGTTTATAACCAGTCTAATTCGCTCGAATAAAATATTTGCTCTCGAATCTGTTAATACCAGTCGGTTGGACTGGTAGGATCGATACAATTTTCTAAATAAATTTTGTTATATTTAAATTTATTTTAAATAAAATTAAATATTTAAATAAAATAGAAATTTATAAATTATTTATCAATTAATTTAAACATTTGAATTTATAAATTGTTTAGATATCTAAGTAACACAAGTTGATATCCAGATCGAGCTCCCATAAAGGTAACGATCCGAGAGACCGGAAACCGGGTGAGGCCGGCCCGGCCAGTGGGGCCGGTTACCACGTCAATTAGCAGGTGCCGATCTGAGGATTAGTCAAAGTCAACTGGAGTGGCGGACAACGTCATACCCCGAGGTCGGCACCCCGGCGCTCCCAATCAGTCAGAGAAACACCGGCCTGTCTTGCCGAGTTACTGTACGACAAGACCCACAAACAGTATCCTAACAGTATCACATTTAAGAACCTATAAATAGAAGTCTTGAGCATTTATTTTGGTTTGTTGAAACCCAACTGTTTTCACTACATTTTCTCTCTCTAGACTTGTAAGGAATTTGTGAAAGAATTCGGAAGTATATCGCAAGTGTCGACCTCGTACGAGAGGCCGACCTCGTGATCAGTTAATAAAATCATAATTAAATCGTATTTCTTTGTCTTTTCCTCATCACTTCTTCATTATTTATCTTTTTAACCGTTGACCGGAAACGTCCGTCAACAACACATTTTATTTAAATTTGTTACAAAAAGTACTATATATATATATATATCTATTAAAATGTTTATAAATTAAAATCTGAACAAATCACAAATGATTTAATAAAATAGCTTGATCGTTTTGATGATGGTCCAGTTCTAAAAACCTTATATTTACTGTACATTAATAAATATTATAATAAAATATTATTTAATTCACAAAAATATTAATAAAATGATATATAAGTATTTATAAATCATTAAACATGTTGTCATAAAAGTATTCTTAATACGATTATTTGAAGTTTGGACTACATCACATTCACGTAATAAAATATTTTCAATATAAAATTTATATTTAGGTTCAATAATCGATTTGGTGTGGTTGAACTGATACATAACTTAGTCACCTGGGATCAACCATGTTGTGTCAAATTCTTTGACTATCTTAAATATCACCTAAAAGTAATTCAATCAACTTGGGCAGTACCCTAATTCAATCACCCGATTGATCCGAAGAAATTTTCTTATTTCCTTTAAATATATTTAATTTTATGAAATAAAAATATTTTATGATTCAGATAATAAATGTCTACACCATATGATATTATATTAAGATTATAAATTATATATCTAAAGATGAATTAATTATTTTTACTTTATGCATATTAATAAAAAATAAACATAGTAACTTTAAAAAAATTAAGATTAATTGATTAATTATGCAATTTAAGAATATTTTTAGCATTCAATATAATTTTTAAAGGCAAAAATATAAAGACCGAGATTCTAAAAGTTTTGTTATATTTTGAATTGAGATTTCATAAATATAGAGACCGAGATTTTAATGTTGTTCGTTATTTTTAAGAAAAAAATAAAAATAAAAACATACACACTTAATAAATCTTAGTCGGTTTTTTTAAATAATAAAATGAACTAAAACCCGAAATTTAAGGTAGAATTTAATGTTGTATGATTTTTAAAGAAAAAAAAATAAAAAAAAATAATAAAACTTACTATTTATAAGCTGCATTAAATTCTGACATATTTTTTTGCTACTATTTTTGGTAAATGGTAATTCTTATTATATATATATATATATATATATATATATATATATAGATATAGATAATAAATTAATTAATTAAGATGTGGACATATTTTGGACGTTTTGAACAAATAAGCTACGTTGAATTCAAATATGATTACTCTTAAGTGATTAGATTTTCGAGTTATCCAAAGATTATTGTTCCAATATTATCTCTACACCATTAATTTTGAATTCAAATTATGATTTTTCCGTTAATAATAAACTACACAATTATTGTTTTCAAACTTTCTATAAATAGAATGTCAAATATATTATTTATTTGGTCAAAAGTTTCTAAAAAGGATTTATCCAACAACCTTTTTATATATAGATAGATTGGAACTTGTGCTTCATTTATGAGGAACATTTGTTTATGCGGGTGCTAAATTTGCTAAAACGAATTGAACTGCGTTTAGAAAATTAACTAATCAATTTTGTAAATTATTTATTTTCTAAATTGACAAATTGAATTGCATGTAGAAAATTAACTAATCAGATTTGTTAAATGATTTGTTCGATAAAAAGTTTATTTGATTTTTTTAATTCAAAATATTAATACTGAAAAAACATATCAAAAGAACAATGTTTTTATAAGAGATAATAGTAAAAAATATAACAATACAACTTAAAAAGTTATTAATTAGTTAAATCCGCTAGTAACAACTATAAACTAGTATAATACCCGTATACTACACGGGTACTTGTTAAGAAAATTATATTTAAAATTAAATAATAATAACAAAAATTATTTTAGTTTTTTAATATTTTTCTTAAAAAAATATATTATTATTTATATATAAATTGATATCGCCACTTACACGACTTACCATCTTATATTATATATTTTTAATTTATATCAGATAACTATTTTGTAGTTAAGTTAGTTTAAATAATTATATTTTTTTTGAATTAATATTAATAGGTAATTTAAAAACTCATTTAAAACTACTTTATTCAATATAAATATTGTTGAAATATTAATTTAGTTTAATATTTCAACACCCCCTCTTAAACTAAATTCATCACTCCAAGAGAAAATCGTAAGTTCTTGAACACATCGAGCTTCAACGGCTTCGTGAAGATATCCGCAACCTGGTCTTTCGACTTCACGTACTCCAGCTTCACTTCTTTCTTAGAGGTACAATCTCGAATAAAATGGAACTTCGTACCGATATGCTTGCTCCTCTCGTGAAACACCGGATTCTTAGCCAATTGTATTGCCGACTTATTATCAACACAAATTTCAGTCGGACCTTCTTGAAGAAAATTGAGTTCTTTCAACAAACTCCTCAACCAAATAGCGTGACAAACACACGAAGTTGCAGCTACATACTCCGCTTCACAAGTAGAAAGAGTCACAATCAGTTGCTTTTTCGAATTCCACGTGAATGTAGAATTTCCCATAAAGAAAACAAATCCAGTAGTACTTTTCTGGCTATCAACGTCACCGGCCCAATCGCTATCGCATTAGCCAACAAGTTTAAAATCTTGCGAATTTGTATAGAAAAATTCGTAATCAATTGTACCTTTAATATAGCGAAGAATTTTTTTCGCCACTTTCAAATGCGACGAAGTAGGAGCCTCCATGTAGCGACTTATGAGTCCAACTCCAAATAGAATGTCTGGCCTCGTACAAGTCAAGTACCTCAAACTTCCCACAAGACTTTTGAAGTATGTGGAATTAATTTTCTCACCATCCTCATGCAAAGATAATTTTACTCCACATTCCAAGGAGGTACTCACGGGCTTGCAATGCTCCATCTCAAATTTCTTGAGGATTTTTTTTGCATATTTTTCTTGCGAAATAAATATCCCATCGTCCTTTTGTTTCACTTTAATGCCAAGATAATAGGACATCAACCCAATATCAGTCATCTCAAACTCCTTCGCCATAGCTCTCTTGAAGTCATCGAACATCGCCGGATTATTGTCCGTGAATATCAAATCATCCACGTACAAGCACACAAGCAACACATCGTCATTTTTGCTTCTTTTGATGTAAAGAGTCTGTTCATGTGGGCATTTTTCAAAACCATTTAGCCAAAAATATTGATCAATTCGACTATTCCATGTACGCAGAGTTGGACTCATGTTTGTTAATGTCTAAGAGTCTATCCATGTATCTAGGTGGTCATGTTCTAGGAATTTACATAATGCATGAATGTAAGTTATGAGATGCATGAAGGTAAAATGTAGGTGAAATGCATCATAGTAATTAGGTGAGTTTGAAAAGGTATTCTTATACCTATAAATACCTATGCGAGTCATTTGCAAGTTGTAAGAGCGAAGAAGCCAATAAGAAGAATAATAATAAAATAAAGTTTTTTTTTCTTCTCCTCTTCTATTTTCTAACAGATATATACTCTATTTTGTGAATTAAATTTATGCTATTAAAAAATGATATAAAATGTATATTGAATGATATAAAATATGGAAAATTAATACATGTATGAATTAGTTAAAAACTCATTTAAACTACAGATACCAAATTTACGAAATTATCTTAGGATATACTACCATAATAATATGATAGAGTTAATACACAAATTCATGGGAGACAATAAATTTATGGTAATGAAAGAGATATTTATAGGATGAAATAATATAAGATGAAATAATTATTTATGGTTGATTCCAAGTCGATTATGTTTTCAAATTTTTTATCCGAACCTAAATACGAAACATAATAGTTTGACACGTATGATTCCAAAGCGTGCGACTCTGCCATTTAGACTCACCACGTTTTGAATTAATATATAGAGAGGATTCATGTTATTAACTAGTTAAATCCGCTAGTTCAATCAACTAATACAATCGGCTGTTATAAATTTCTACTATTCTAGTGTTATTTTTTTAAGGAAGTTTAGTTAGGTGGCCATGGGCCACCTGGGACAAGCCCGTTGACCACGGGTTCGGGCTCGACTCGAATTTTAATCGGGTCCGTCCAGAGCCTTGTTTTTTCGACCCTGACACGGCGGGCCAGGCTGGTATGATTCGGCCCGAAAAAACCACATGCTTTTGTTTGTTTTTTATTTTCTTTTTTTTTAATTTGGATGGGCCCAGACCCAGGTCAGGCCCGACACGGCTCGACCCGGCCCGGCGGGCCATGAAAACTGGCCCGACCTAGGTTCGTGCAGGTTTTGGATCCATGATTCCGAGCCCACCGGGCCTGGACTCGGCCCATGTTTTGGTCATGTCTAATTTTAGTTGTTATTATTATTATTTATTTAAGTTGTTGAAATGGAGGTCGATAATTGTTTGGGTAAAAAACTATTTGAAAGTCGCTACAGCTGCTCACGTTTCTTGACAAAAAAGTACCACCAAAAAACCCTAGATTCAGCCCATTTCTGAAACCCCTGCTCGAGTCCAACAATTCTCAAAAACGCATCAATGGCGAATCGACGTTGCTTGCAATCTCTAACCCGTTATTTCCATTCCATAAAATGTCTAACCCCATTTTCCCAAACTCTTGCTGCTAGCTCCGTCGACGCTCTCAGCCAAACCCTCAACCGGAAACCCAGTCACTACATTCCCGGCGACAACATTAATGTTTACCCGCGTTCGACCGTATTTACGCGGCATTTTTGTTCAAGGCACGGGGATAATCAAAATGATGACGACGAAGGTGTAAAAGAGGATGATGACAGTGAAGGGGGAGAAGAGGAAGAAGACGAAGAAGAAGAAGAAGAAGAAGAAGAAGAAGCTGCGGGTGAAAACGAGAGCCCTGTTTTATCAGCTCGTGACAAGGAAAAAGAGGCTGCCGAAATCGGGTACACAGTCATTGGTCCGCTTCAGGAGTCAGATGAGGTTTTCAAACCGTATGAGCCGGTTTTTGCTGTTGTTCAGGTCTGAAAATCAATTCCTTTTTCATCTTTAAATAGATTTTATAGCATTTGCTTTAAACATTTCCTTGTTCCTCTTACTCAGATTGGATCACATCAGTTCAAGGTGAGCAATGGGGATAGCATTTACGTCGAGAGATTGAAGCACTGTGATGTCAACGACAAGGTGAGGTACACTTGTGTTTATTGCTGCAAAACTAATGTTTGTTTTTAATTGGGAAACTTAATTATTGCTACATATATGGCTTTGTTGTTATTCTTATATCTAGCGATAGAAATGTAAATTTTCGAGTAGTGATTGTATGGTGTGAAGTGAGTTTTCCAAGTCATGTTTCTGTGGCTAAAATTGATTATTTCTTGAAACTATCTCAGTTAAGTAGGCTTCATGTGTGTCCCAAGTGTTGGCATATCTTGTTGCCAAATCTTCTGGTCGAAAAAAATAAAAATTTAAAATATAAAAACCCCATGGAGTTTTTTGTCCCAAACCCAATGTTCAAACTTCAGAGTTATTCCTCATTAGTTAATTTATCTGTTACTAATGAGAATCCGTCAGTTCTCTGTTCGTTCTGTGCTGATATAATGAGAAAGTTGAAGTTGTGTATATGCTCATTTGAAATGTGCACTAACAGAATCGACATATGTTGCTCTCGGTATCTTGCAGTTGGTCCTCAATAAGGTTCTTATGCTAGGCTCACAGACACAGACAATAATTGGTCGGCCAATTTTGCCAGATGCAGCTGTTCATGCAGTTGTTGAGGAGCATGTAAGACAAACAAATCTAAGATTGTGTTTTATTTGCTTGCAACCTGTACAATGATATGATATTTAAAGAAATAACTTTCTTACATATATTGGGGTTGTGATTCATTCCTGTGATACTCTGCTAGTATGTATGATTTATGAATTATTGGTTAATCCACTACTTTACGTTGTATGTTTTGAGGAAGTTAGTATGCCTGACTTTGAGTATCAGGAAGAGGATAAAGATTGCTAGACTAAGTGAGCTGGCTAAATTATCACGCTTGTATGATTCTTCCTGTTTCCTTCTTCTTCTTCTTCTTCTTCTTCTTCTTCTTCTTTTTTTTTTT
>BKCP01005183.1:546228-558085 GCA_008636005.1 Striga asiatica
GGGGAAAAAAAAAAAAAAAAAAAAAAAATCTTTGACCATTACAAACACATTTAAGAAAATCCCAAGCTTCAGTTTATCCACTCTATGGCTCACACCATATTCAATAACCTAAAACCTATTCTTTGAGAGAGCACCGATCCGATTCTCAAACATTTCCTATCAGTTTTCAACAAACACAATACAATAAAGTAACTAAATCAAGAATTTCAAATGAATATGAGTACCAGTTGCTACCCAATGATCTGGAGCCGAAGACGAACACAGAAATCGGACAGACGAGGCTGAGAGGGCAACGAATTTGGGAGGTTTTCGTGATTCTTTAATGGCGGAATTGGAGAGGAAGGGATTGAACACAAGAGTGCTACTACTACTCATTGTGGACGATTCCCTGTTTGTAGTTTTGTGCTAAGGCACCAGCACGTGAAGTGTCTGAAGCTTGCTTGAGCTAAAACCCATATGCTGATGGGTTGGGAGATATTTTGGGGGGATTATTGTGAAAATATCAAGGCATAGCAACACAGTCCATTCATCTGGTGGTTGTATGAGGATATTGCTTTTCTTTGGATACTAGTATGTACCCGTGCGATGCACGGTGGGCGCATAATTTAAAATATATTGAAGTACTTATTTTAAATATAATTAATTAAATTTTACATTTAATTATGGAAACAAAAATAAAAATAAAAAGAAATCATATATTATTAAAAACTTGTATGTACACAACATTATTTGTTTGATTTGGGGGTAAATCATGTTCACCACATATTAGAATTTTCAGACCCCTTCTGTTGGTGACGCGCGAAACAGCAACATATAACTGGCCATGACTGAAAACTGGTTTCTTCAAGAATAAACCAACGTGAGATAAGGATTGACCCTGACTCTTGTTAATAGTCATTGCATAAGAGACCACGATAGGGAATTGCCTTCGTTGAAACTTAAAAGTTACTCTTGCATCGAAAGGAGTTATCGTCATTCGAGGTATCAACACTTTATCCCCTGCATGGTCTCCCGTAAGTATTCTACATCGGAAGGAGTATCATTTGAGAACCGTGCAACGCACTATGATATTGGTAGGAAGAATTATTGGATTGATTATTTTTCCGTAGTGCAATGAAAGATGATCCTTTGACAACGGGTGATCTGATATAACCTGCCAAAGTAAATACAAAGGATATATTAATAATTTAAAAAATTATTTAATAATTATTAAACATATTAATAATTTAAAAAATTGTTGAATAATTGTTAGTACTTTTATGTTTTGGTATGTGCATAATTTTATAAGACATTAATAATTTTTGTGTTGTTAACTCAGCCCACAATAAGGTAAAAAAGACCCAAAAATATCGGCCCAAACGTAGGCATTAAAGACCCAAGAAAATAGTCCCACAAGAAGTTACAGCAGGTCCAAAAAATCGGCCCACAAGAAGTAAGAACAGGCCCAGAACAGATGTAGCATGAAGATCCAACGGCGCACATTGGTCAACACGATCGGATGGTTAATATTCGCTGCCATAGAGTATAAAAAGCGAAGAAACCCGAGAAAGTAGGGTTTCCTCATTTCCACCGCTTCATTTTTGTTTTACGATCATTTCCACCGCTTCTCTTTCATTTGTTTCGGTTTTCATCAGAAAAAAATCTATCGAAACACTTTGAATCGCTTGTTTTTTCATGTGTCTCTTAGATCTTAGATTCACAACTACATATGTTATATAAAACGCGTGTGTTTTTTTCTTTTATCCTCAAATTTTGTTTGTATTTTCTAAAAAATCGATTATAAAACTCGGTGAATCCGGGCTTTTTCGTTTGGATCTTGAATTTTTTTGTGTGTTCTTTACCTAATTTTTGTTTTTATAGAAAATCGTAGCTTCTGGGCCGAGTTATTTCATTTTCTTCGTTTGATATATGAAAAACGATCACAAAATATGTTAATCATTTGTTGTTCGTGCGGATCTTAGCTTAATCTATGAAATTTATCATAGATCTGTTTTTTGTTTTTTTCTCGTATTCAGATTTAATTTTTTTTTTCATAGATCTTAATATTTAACATTGTTATTAGGTAATTTCAATGTTGATTGAACATATATCATCCGTCCTTTGAAAGATAATGAAGATTTTATCACAAAATTTATTTTATTATTTTTTATCGGTCTCGTGTTTTAGATTTATTTTTTTTATTATTTTTTTGACGATCAACAAAATTTTGTATTAGAAAATAAATTTTGTTGATTTGTATGAGAAAAATAATTTGATTTGTATGTTGTCTGATCGGATTCATGTATACCAGTTAGGAAATGAACTTAAGATTTCTGTCGTCTTTGTTTTAAAATTGACCTTTTTAAAACTTTGACCACCGATTTCTTCAAGTGAGCGTACAGATCGGTGATTGATATGGTCAGCCTTACACAAATAAGAGCAGGTATCATATATTTTGAATTTTTAATAATTTAATTGTTTCTAACATTATTGCTTGCACATGCACCTGTAATTGTTTTGAAATTTCTGTTTTCCCGATTGAAAATATTTGATCTATTGTTATAAGAACTATAATTGACGGTAAATGTAATATATTATAACATATTCAAATAAAGACAGAGTATGAAGACATTATGAGTTTAAGAACAGTAACATATTCATACATAGTATCTATTACATATCACATGCTTTCTGAAGACATTTTAAATAATATTCAAATCATGTGCATACAATACTAAAATGATTACATTTTAGTGTTTGTCGAAGTTTATGTCACTAACTTTGAATATTACCTTGTGAATCTGATTCAACAGTCCCTATTCGTATGTGTGTCTTACTCTGCTTGCTGATTGGTTGACATCTTCCGGGATTTTTATTTATCTTGGTGCACTGTCCACGTTCTAGCAATCTACTCTCTGAATTTAGATCAAATATTAAGCTTTATGATATAAAACTGAAATCTTTAGTATACAAACTGTTGAAAGATGTTCATACAAATTTCATTTGCGATACATAAAATATGTACGAATTCCATATAATCAATCTTATATGTTGTTGATTTTGTTGCATGAGCATGAAATGGAGCCTGAAGTTCAAGTCGAAACAACTACTCATGTGTCTATGGCACAGTGGCTGTCCTACCACAGATTTGACAAGTACATCAAATTTACTAAAAGGTTGAGATGAACTTACTCAAAGAATGAACAATAAAAAGGTAAAGTTACTATCCAATTTTTACAACATATGTTACATAGTAGTAGAAAATACAGGCTGAAATAAACACATAATATTCTGCATAAATACAATTTGATTTCAGACAAAAAACTTAGATTAAAGTTGTATCATGCTCTTTCCTCTACATCTCTTCTGATTTAATTTTATTTCTTCTCTTGCGAGTATGATGTTTCGATGGGAACTACCAAGGAATGTGTACCATATGTTGATCAGGTAAACAAAAACATCAAAGGTAAATCTTTTAATAATAATAATAAAAAAAATTAGTCACATAGATTCATATATAAGTTCACATGTCTTACAATTAAAACATACCGTGTTCTTTTGGGCTATCTGTTTGTATATCTCTGCCTTGTGATTGACTTGCTCTGCCACCATTGACACCATGATTGTTTGGTTTGCCTACACTATTTTGATCCATGATGCTTGCTACAGAACTATAGCTACGAATGAAAAATCGCAACAGAATGTTTATCTAAAAACACTAGATGCTTGCCTTTTCTATTTTACAGCAATTGAGGTTTTCTAAGAACTGTTATAGTGAATAAAAAAAAAAAGAATTTCATTTCATATGCTGGTAATGGTGTAGAAGATGATGAACCAAACACAATACGCGGGCTAGTCAAAAGGTTTAGAAGTTTTTAGTGGAAAAGATTGATATCTTATGAGCGTGTTGTGGAATGGAGATGAATTTCATATAGGTTAGGATTCTATTTATTAGGAAAGATAAATAATAATATGTTTGTTTCGTAATTGCTATAATTTAGGACACGCGTGAATAGGAAAGGTATGAGTAGTTCAAATAAAGATGGATTCTTTTGGATTCTTTTTTTTTTTAAGTTTTGATATTATTAGTTACCTTATTGCTATATTTTAGGTCACGTTTGTCACAAATGTTAGGAGTAGTTTAAATAAAGTTGGATTCTTTTGGATTAATTTTTATTTTTTATTTATTTTTTTTTTATGTTGTGATATTATTTGTTTCTTAATTGCTATAGTTTAGGAGAAAGTCGTACTCCAATTTTTTCTCTGCAATGGCAACTCAACCGATAAATAAATTGTATATATATAGGATTCTATTAGATTTTAGTAATATAGGTTTATGGATATCGCCTATTAGAAAAACTAAATATTATTCCATGTTTGATATAATCTTTATCTGTATAAAGATGTGTCAAATTTAATTTTAATTTTGAGTTTACGATATTTTAGTTTTTCTTGTTTAGGTTAGTATTATTGTTTACACGAACGAATGCAATTCAGTTTAGATATTTTATGATTTGGTGTGATACTTACCGCATACAACATTTGGATAAATACTAAACAGAATCATTTAGTTTCAGAATTGTTATATCGATTGGTATATTTAATAAAACTCAAATTCTGTAAATCGTATATTTGATGCTTTACTGTATTTTTTTAAATCGTATATTTTAGTTCTTGTATTCCAATTTTTCCCAATGTTGTATTTCTTTTTTTATTTGTGTGTGAGATGTATCATCTATTATATTTTTTGTGATTTTGTTTTTTCAAACAAATGTATAAATGTTTAATTATATATATAATTGTTCCAATACCACGATTACAATGATTTTTTGAAAGAACAAAAAAGTTTCATTTAAATATGCAAATTAACAAAGTCGGTAGATTCTTGTTAGGCACGATTGCAATGATTATTTAAAAAAACAAAAAAATACATTTAAATGTGCGAAATGGTATATTCGGTAGAATATATACGATTACAACAGATCGCCATTCACGTTTAAATTGGACTGAAATGGGATTACAGATAAGTCCAAAACACTGATATATTGAATATGGAATACTTCCCATGATAATAGGAACCATGTGTTTGGCACGTAAATCTCATCCAAATTTAAGGAAAAGATTATTCAAATACGAATGAAAATCAGGTAAATCAGAACATAAGATATACACTATCCGATTTATTGCAACAAAAAATTGCAACAGCGGGACATGCAAAAAATTTCAAAAAAATTGCTGAAAAACGAAATTAAAGAAGCGGGAAAA
This sequence comes from Striga asiatica, assembly GCA_008636005.1. Classification (NCBI taxonomy): domain Eukaryota; kingdom Viridiplantae; phylum Streptophyta; class Magnoliopsida; order Lamiales; family Orobanchaceae; genus Striga; species Striga asiatica. The sequence goes on from BKCP01005183.1 coordinate 551,473, forward strand.
TGGTAAATAGAAGCGGGAAATGAATACATTTTTTCAAAGTTTTTCAAATAGTTTTTCTTCTCCATATTATATAGTAATAGATTAGGATTATTTTGCAGAATGTTGTGTAGAATATTAGGATATGAGGATAACGCTTTTCTTTGGATAATAATGCAATTATTTATTATCTATCTGCCTCGTTAATATTATTTTTCTTGAAAAAATTATTTATTATTATTATTATTATTATTATTATTATTATTATTATTATTATTATTTAAACTCAATAGTTTTACACCATGTTTCAATTTAAGATGAGCACGAGAATTTTTTCCAATTCAATAAACTCATTTTCAGTTAAGAAACTTTAGCCATACAAAGTTTGTAAACCTTCTTTTTACATTCTGAATATTTCACATCATTCAGACTTTATTCTTACTATCAATATCACAAATTCTCCAATAATCATAAATCTCACAATCCTTCTCTTAATGGGCCTCGCATGTTTCCTATTTATTTGGGTAGTTTATATATATAAAAATAAAAAAAAAAATAATTGGACAAAAATAAAAAGAAAAAAAAATTATGGACAAAAATAAAAAGCACGTATTTTCATAATACGTTTTTTTAATTAATTTTTTTTTAAAAAACGTATTATAGTAATACGTTTTAAAATTATATTTTTAAAATATATTTTTTTTAAATAATTGAAAAATGTATTTCAATAATACGTTTTATAAAAAAATTAATAAATAAAACGTATTTTGATAATATATTTAATAAATAATTAAAAAAGTGTATAAATTAATAAATAAAACGTATTTTGATAATAAATAAAACGTATTTTGATAATATATTAACAAATCCTCTATGTACCATCTATTTATATAATGAGTGATTTGTTAATTATTTAGCCCATGAGGAATAGACTGATACGAAAATTGCCTATAGTTTTCTGACTGTTGGAGGCCAAGAGGTCACACTAGGAGCGTCGTTCAGCCAAGTTCTATCCGAGGAGGACTACGTCTCATCCCAGAAAACACAGTCACAGAGGGCGAGACATCAACCCCCTGCCAACATTGGTGGAGGTAGAAGACGTCGTAACCACGAACGACAACAACGCCCGTTCGAATTGAGTTCTGTTTTTTCCTATACGTAGCTAACGAACCTCTCTATTCAATGATGCATGCATGACCAAATTATTCTTGAAATCATATTCTCCCAAAGCTCTTGACCTACACATTAAACGTGTTTCGCGCGACTTTGCTTTCCGGGTCCGTTAGGACTCGTCCAAGCTCGAAATTAATTTTCGCTTCTTCCTATATGTCGCCAACGAACCCATCTACACAACAATGATTTCCCGATCAATTTTCGGATTAAATCTATTCCTCACGGGGCTAAATAATTAACAAATCACCTATTAACAAATCTTCCGTGGACCATCTATTTATATAATGAGTGATTTGTTAATTATTTAGCCCGTGAGGAATAGATTTAGCCCGAAAATTTACCGGGCAATCATGGTTGTGTAGATGGGTTCGTTGGCGACATATAGGAAGAAGCGGTAATGAATTTCGAGCTTGGACGAGTCTGAACGGGCCCAAAAAGCAAAGTCGCGCGAAACACGTTTAATGTATCGGTCAAGATCTTTGGGAGAATATGATTTCAAGAATAATTTGGCCATGCAAGCATCATTGGATAGAGGGGTTCGTTAGCTACGTATAGGAAAAAACGGAACTCAATTCCGAGTTCAGACGAGCCCAAACGAGCCCAAAACGCAAAACACATACTATATATTAATTTTTTTACATTAATTTTAAAATATAAAACGTATTATTCAAATACGTTTTATTTCTTAATTATTTATAAAACATATTATTCAAATACGTTTTATAAAAACATATTATTTATAAAACGTTTTATAAATAATAACATATTGTTTATAAAACCATATTATTTATTATCAAAATACGTTTTATAAAAACATATTATCAAAACATATTATTTATAAAACGTATTTGAATAATACGTTTTAGTTTTTAATTATTTGTTTAGTTTTTAATTATTTGTAAAACGTATAACCAAAATACGTTTTATTTATTAATTTCTTTTAAAACGTATTACGTGAATACATTTTACACTAAAACGTATTGTCGGAATACATTTTACACTATAAAACGTATTTTGAAAATAGGTTTTTTTATGTAAAAACGTATTCTCAAAATACGTAGTTTTGATTTTTGTCCACATATTTTTAATTTTTTGGTTTTTGTCCACTTAATTTTTTTTATTTTTAAATAAATAAATAAATCCTATTTATTTACTATAATTTCTATATCAATTTAATTTATATTTACTAAAAACTTTACTCATTGTGTTTTACAATGACATATTTATTATATATCATAATAAATATATATTAAGTACAATCAAAATTTTAAAAAAAAATAATAAGGGAAATTTATTACACATAAACCTTACAATAATAAATATATTTTACTTATACATATGTTATTTTAAATTTCAGTATTCTATTGAAAAAATTCCAAATGTGGTTGGATCAAATTTTAGGTTACATATTTGGCAAACAAATGGAGATATCTATTCAATGTGAGATTATCATCATTCACGCAATTGATGGGTTGTGGCTTCATGGTATGACTTTGAATCTGATGTTTGTACCACATTTGTAAAAAATGAGTTACATTTTCTATTATTTTTTTAATTTAATTTTGTAGTGTTGCATTTGCAACGCAGGTTCCAAATTTAAACCTCAGCCCCAGCTATTGTCTGAATATTTTGTTATGCACTACTAACTATCAATGTTACAAAAATAAAATTCATACTAATTTCAGTTTAGCCTAACTTGGACAACTAGTAAACTGAAAATTTGCTGTGATATGATAAAATTATTGCGGAACAGAAATAGTACATTTTCAGTGGTAATCCGAGAATTAATAATGGCCAGAGCAGAATAAGGATGCTATAGCATATACCACATACTACTTTATCCCCCAAATCTCATCATGACATCAACAAGCACAGCAAATTACAGGCGAGAAGTGCAGCAGGCAGAGGCAATGACTACAAACACTAACTCGAACCACTTTATACAGTGCCAAAATTTAGTTTACAAACAGCGAAAGTAAACTCGATAGAATTTTGGAAGTTCCGGGGTTTAAGTGAACTAACAAGTTTGATGAGAGTAAACGCACAAGAAAGGATTCACAGTTTAACTACAAATGCTCCACATTGAGAATTTTACTAGGGGAGATATGGTGCTTTTAAGCATTGTTTTCATTGACATAAAAAGAAGAAAAAAAAATAGCTAGTAAGCTGACTGACCACTTGGAAAATATATCACTCATCAAGGGGAAAATCCTCATCTGAAGCGTTTCCAAGGAAAGATCCAAGGCTCTTCCTCAAAATGCTGAAGGTTTTGTCATCCTGCTTACAGGAAAGTGCACAATTACAACTAATGTCTCGATATAAGAACATGGCAGAAAGCAAGAAGATTTACTTCACCTGTTTTTTCTTCTTGAGGGATTCCTCCAATTGAGCTATCTTTTCAGCAGTAGCTTTCTCATGTTCAGATAGCATGCTCTTCTCTTTCTTCCCTGAAAGCACATTTTTCAGAATTATTCTTATGCTGTGTCCATTTGCCGAGTAGGAATAAAAGAAAAGAAACCCTCTTGCTCACGTAGTTTTTCATAGCGTGCAAATAGCATCTCCTTCTCTTCTTCGTATTTGGCAACAGTATCTGTCATAACTCATAACCCAAGTAAGATAACTGATAATGCAAGTAAGATACAATATCAGATAATGCTAAGGGCCCAGAACCAATGTTCTCAAAGAATGAACTCTATTTTAGAGCCGACACAGCACAGCAAATTCAAAACTATACTTCCTCAATATATAAACAATACATTTACATTCTTGTAGGAACAAATATAAGAGATGGCATAACTCAGGTGTCAGATAGATAAGTATATCAAGACACCACAGGAAAATAAATTGGGTAACGAGGATGAAGCAAAACCTTCAAACCCGCAGAAAAATTTGAAGACATCCTGGTTTCTTATCCTTGTACAATTTGATGTAAAGAGCCACCAAAGTTTTGGAAGATGGAAATATTCTCTCTTAAGCTCATGAAATTTCTTTCTTTTAATTTATAGACTACTTAATTGAAAGTAAGCAAGTACAGCATTTCTTTCTGACTATAACTTCCCCCACATGCAGTTTTCCAATTTTCTGATATCTGCACTCTAGATAATGTTTTTGGACAGAGTAATTAAAGCTGTGACCAAATAAGTCAAATAATTTCAAATCATGGCGCTGCCCAAAATAAAAGAGCTAATCAAAGATCATACAAATGATAAGAGGGTATGGCATGATTACCTTTTAAGGCCTGCAAGTGTGTGGATTTCTCCTTGGAGAACCTCTCAAAAAGTTCTTGAAACTTGGCAGTCTCACTCTTCAGTACATTTTCACACTACACGGGCAAATACAACTAAGACAACCTTAAGCAGCAAAGCTATATAATATTACTGAAGCAAACCAGTTCATGTTCATTGAATCTATGAGAGGACCTCTTTAGAGCTCTTTAACAGTCCCTTGGCAAAGCTCTGCCTGTCAATTATCGTCAAGAAACATGTTTATAAAATGCACATCCGAGCCATAATAATAATCAGGCAAGTATAATGACTGTAACTTGAAAAGTAATGCCATCTCACCTTTCTTTCTCAAGTTTTGATTTCAGCTCATCCAATCTTGCTTTCATCTCTGAGGCCACACTGCCAACAAATGAACACTATTAACCAACCTATATGACTTATCTCACAAACATTATAACAGCACATTCCACATTTATGGAAACTGCATAACAGTATCAGAAGTCATTTTTCTATGGTTAACTTATTTCTGCCCCTATATCAAAATTCTCTAACACTGTTGCATTATTCAACACTATGAAGAAAATAGAACAACAACGAGCATTCAGGAGGCTGAATTTCCAATCTGCCTATTGGCTATCTGTTCTCTTATTGACAACTTTTCCTAAATACACTCAATTTATCATGGAAAAAAACAGAATGCATGATTCAATCAACGTCAAACACAAACTTTGGGGCCAGGACCGCTACATAAATAACTAGCAATCAAATAAAAATAGAATTCTAGCCTAATTTGTTTTCAGCACGCAATAGCTGCAACACATGAATAAAATGATAGGATAACATGTTATCATGTTTTAGCTTCAAATGAATCAATGATGATTTTACGTGGAGATTAATCAAAATGTAAATCAAATCATTTTACATGAGTTTAGAACTGGCCAAAAGTATAACCCTGTCAATTCCACATACTTTAGAAGGTAATCCAATCAAACTGTGTAATTTCCAAACAATCAGATCTACAAACGCGTTCTCTACATTATGAATAAACCTAAACTTCTATCCGAGCCAACATTAAAATAGATTCTGAGAACGAAACTAGAAACACATACTGTGTGAGCTACACAGATCGGTGTTCCATTTGAGGAATATGAAGAGATTTTCACCTGGATATCTTCTCCTCGTTCTTCTTCTGGCCATCCATCTGCGCCTTCTCCTTGATCTGCTGAAGAGCGCTCATTATGCCTTTAATATCGCTGCATTTAGATCGGAGTTCCATGATTTATACTATGAAAAGAGACACATATACAGAAGCAGAAATGTACTAAGTTGGCAATCGAAGAGAAATTGGCACATAAATCTGACTTGGAGATGGCGGCGTCAAAATCATCATCAACGACGGTTTGCCTCCGCCGGTTGGACTTTATGTTCTCTGACTCCGAAACTCGCTTCACGCTTGCTTTTGCAGCAGACATTGTTGAGGTCCTGACTCTTTTCTCAGTATTTGTGGACCTCACTTATCAGAGCGTATCTCGTGAGGGCGAGCGAGAGAAAAACAATAATTCTCAGGGTTTGAAAGTGTACGAAACTGAGACCAATTTCAAATCGTTGTGGGAAATATATAAATATAAGATTGTTTATTCATTGGCAGGAAAGTTAAAAGGGTGAATTTGGATATATTTTGATTTGTGAAAAACTAGTAGAAATAAGATTTATTAAAATAATTAATAATTTTATTAATTTAAAATAATATGATAGAATATTTGATTATAATGTTATATGAAAATAATGATTGGAAGTTGTAAATCTATGATGAACAATATGATTTATACATTGGGTAAGGCCGGATCCAGGAATTTTACTTAGGGGGGGTTCGATTTTAAATGTTAAATAACGAGCTTGTAGTTTAAGTCAAAACGCTCATTTCATATAAAATGTATTTACTATAAATATAAATATCGATATGTGTACCGTCAAGTTTTTAAAAACTTAGAATCCTATCACCCTCAAATTTTTTTTTTATTTTTTTATTTATTATTATTTTTTTTTTATAAAAGTTAGATTTCAGGTTTTTATAATTTAATTTCAATATCTATAAGTTTAAGCTTTTTGGTTGAAAATTTTATTTGAATTGAACTTTTACAGCACATTTCATAATATTTTTATTGACGAGAGCGTACCAATTGAACAATTTTTAAGAAAAAAATAAATAAAGTTAAAAATATGTGATCACACAAAAAAAA
>BKCP01005183.1:558459-596007 GCA_008636005.1 Striga asiatica
CACCTGTCACCGTTCATTTAATCAGAATTAATACACTCTCTGATCCACATTATGTCCACATCATCTTTTCACTAAACATATCTCCATTTAAACACACACCCAATCACCCACATTGGTTAATTCATTTACATGCAAACATATGTCACTCATTACCCACTCATTCAATATTACTTTTATATTCTATTTGTAATAAAAATATATGTATTTTATTAATCGAAATACTTAATTTTAAATGTTAAAAATACAAATAACATTATTAGATAAAAAAACTTAAATGAAGATTACAAATGAAAAATAGTAATACAGAAAAAAAAACATAAAAATAAAAATAACCTTTTTAGTTGGTAGCAAAATGAGTACAAATATGCTTCGTGAGCCACTTTTTCCAAACATACATGCGGAGAGTCTCCTCCTTTCTCTTTTGCATACCGATCAGCGCTAGGTAGGTCTTCTTGTTCTTCCCCGTGCTCGAGAATTGATTAATAAACTAAGATCTGAATCTCTCAAAACTGTAAACCGACCCGACTGACAACTGGTGGAACCAATCCTTAGCTATCCCCTTTAGTGTGGTAACGAAAGCCCTACAACAAACCGCATAGTTGTATCTGTAGAGGACCGCTACGAAATCGAATGACCTCAGATGCCTAGTTGGATCCGTCAAACCATCATAAAATAAATTCAGTTCAAGAAAATTTTAGGCAAATCTGCCTCCAGAACCTCTTCAGCAAACGGGTGAACATAGATTCGAGGTGTTACCCTACCTTTAACCTGAGCCTGCAGCTCCCACAGTTGGGGTGCCATTCTTTCGAGTGTGGCATCTGGAACTGGCCGTGATATGGTAGTGGACAAGTCTGCCGACCTCACCTCCACCTCTTTCGGTCTTCTCTAAGGTTGTGGTGGTGGTCCATCGAGATTCACTTGACCGGGTGCCCGAGCTCGAGCTACTTCCTCTACCATGATTATGTCCTCTGCCTTTGTAAGTTGGATAACTTGGTCTCCCCTGGGAACCATCTATTCCTTGTGATTCAATAATTGTCCTTCTATCTGTTTCTGAGGTCAGTTGACCCCTGGATCATCCTGTTGTTGCACCCTGACGACCACCGACGCCTACCTCGCTGGACGTCTCCTTGATGCGTTTGAAAATGAAATTGGGGTTAACGTTGTGTAAGGTGCTGTCAACGTCTCCTAAGGCGTGATAAGCACGCCGTTCGACCTCGACATACCCGGCGAGGAGCCTATCCCAATTACTAGCGACGTCCACGCTTAATTCAATTTCCTAGTCAAATTCTTCTTGGAGCTATTGCCTGTCATAATCTTCAAAATCTCTCAAAAACTTCTTGTGAGAAAAATCGATCAGTTCCTTTTAGCCGGTAAAAGACTAGTTTTTTCCACAGACGACGTCAATTTAATGTGCAATTGCCTTGAACCGGATTGAGCTGGAATGAACACGAAAGGATGTCGACTTGGAGCTGCGATAACCTACAAAACGCTGGGAGGAGTCCCGCCGAAAAACCACCGACGCTCAAGTCATTATTTGCTCGTGATGAGAAGACGGTAATATGTATGCTTAAGTATGCGTACATGCGAGATTTCTAAAATAAGAACCTGGTTACCCTTTTAAATACGGTATCTTGATGCCTAAGAGAGTCATAGTTAAGAAAGAATTTCTCTCGTATCCACTTTCTAACTTACTACGTCTCTATGATCTGAGACTCCTTAGCAAGATATATTTTCCATCCCTAAAAGATTTCATCCCCTCTTCCACACGACTCTTAGGTCCTGAGGTCGTAACCATGACCCTAATACCTACCTACTGTGAGTTGTATCTAGGTCGTAATCATAACCTCCACCTCTACGACCTACGGGTAATGAGGTCCCCTCGAGTACCCGAGCTCTTGAGGTTCTCCGACCTTCGAGCCCTCTGATCGCACCAACCTGTATCTTAAGCTGCCTAAGCGAGCTCCTTGACAAGGTCGTATACTGAGAATGAGCAGAGCTCCCTAGAATCAGCCATACCTGAGATAACCACTCAAGTCGGTTCCCCAAGCTATTCTAGGTGCTATAGCAAGATACACTTCCATCCTAACAGGACTCTATTATTTTATTTACCACGACTCAACAAGTCCCCATGATCGTTGTATCGACTTCATGGTTCTGCAACCATCCTTTGTCATTCATACGACCTCGATCACGAGCTCTAGGTCATGATAACCCCTCATTTAGTCGAGCTCTCGGATGAGCCTAACTTTCTAATCTGCAACCAGAGCTTACATGTACCTCGAACTATCATACCAAGCTTCCTAACAGAGTCAAACCCGATTGTCGAGCTGATAGCGCTAACAACTCTTAATTGGTCTGTTGTGTACAAATTGTTATATTTCACCGAGTACCGAATCAATGATTCGTTTCCCGGGTCGATCTCTCGAGGAAGGCGGTTCGGAATTTAGCTTTGGTATTGATAACACAGAAAAAGAAAATAAATCCTAAACACTCTAATCAGATAGGGGTTTTGATGAATTATTAACTAAGAAATAAAATAAAACAACAATCTACCTAAAAATGAAAGAACGAAACAAAGATGGGTTGCTAGGGAATCGGGGATAATTTATTCAAGTTCTTAGCAAAACCGGGAAATCAATTGTTCGGTTCGAGATTGACACTCTCGCTTAAACATCTAGCGGTTCGCTCCCAATAACTCTTCGTTACAAGGGATTGAACATAGACGAACAAGCTCAAGCATACAACACAGGCCAATTATCCCAATCCCAATAACTTTTCGTAACAAGGGACGGGTCATTGACAAGCACGTATTTCAATCTCAACCCATAGATTATTCAGTTACGAAATTATCTATCTCATGCAAGCCTAGGTCTACGACTTCTCCCCTTTCGATTCTAAAAGTCGCTAATTAAATTAGAAGGTGTTTAATCAACTAATCATATAGAATCGACAAATCCTAACTCGACAATCAATATTCAATTGTTTCCAATCGCAAGATCGAAGTGTCACCCTTCGATTATATCAAACTATCAAGCAAGAATTCATCAATTCCGAATTATATCAACTCACATAAGTATGAACAAATCAAGCCCGACAAATGCACCTGAAACATGAATAATTATCCCCTATCCCTAGCAATAAGAATTAGCTATGTAAAATAAATTCAACACCAATAATCATCTCTCCCAAATCAATCATTATTTATAAATTAATTCAAAGAGAAAAGAAACTTACAATTTATTTTAGTCCAAGTGTTGAATCCCAAAGTACAAAGCTTAATCCTTGATAACTAAGAAGAAGAAGAAGAAAAATGGAAAAGAAAAGTGAAAAGAACGAAGAAAACGAGGAGGAAGAAGAAGGAAATGAGAGGATAGGAGTGTTCGGTGTTTTTCCCGATCCTAGGGTTTTCAGCCAAGAGGGTCGAATTCCCTTTTCTGATCGAGTCCCGCACAAATATATAGGTAACAGGTATCACGGCGTGGAGAACATGTGCTGCGGCGCGAGGGAGCTGTGCACCGCGGCGTGGTGCTATGCCGCAGCGTCGAGGGGTAGGCTTGGGGCGTCTCTGTTCGCACGTGATGGACGCCACGGGATGTGCCGCGGTGTGAAGAACGTCCGTGCCGCACCGCGGAGGGGTTTCGCGCCGTGAAGAAGTGCTGGTGTCGCGCCGCGGAGGGGTCGCCGCGCCGCGGCGCGCGGGGCTGCTGGCTCGGCTGCGCAACTTTTGCGTTTTGGGCTCGTCCGAACTCGGAATTGAGTTCTGTTTTTTCCTATGCGTCGCTAATAAAGCCTTCTACGCAATTGTGCTTTTAAATCCAACTTATTCTTGAAAACCTATTCTCTCAAAGCTTTTGACTTGAAGGTGACGGCTTCCGTGCACGACTTCACATATCGGGCCCGTCCGGACTCGTCCGAACTCGAAATCGAATTCGCTTTTTCCTACTTGTAGCCAACGAAATGATGTTTACCCGGCCCACTTATCATGAAAAATAAATTCTCCCGAAACTTTCGACCTGCACACCATAAATGAAGAAAAACCGGAAAAACATACGAAAAACACAAGAAAAACCAAGATAGAAGAAAACACGCAATAAATTACAAAATGAGATAAAAACTAACTAAAAGACCTAATATGGGGGAAAAAGAAAAGAAAAATAACAAGAAAAAACGCAACAAAAATGAGACAAACACGGTCCACCGAGCTGTTTGGGGTACTATATCAGAGTCCATTGATACCGCATTGTAGGACGCGTGAGTTGCATACTCACCTAATGGTTTTGGATGGCATCACAACTTCCACCTTTGTTCTTGTTTCTTTCTTTTGTTTTTAAATTTATGGTATTAAAGTTACAGAGCCTTTCTAAGATTGAAAAGTTCAACGCCATCAAATTTAATCGTAAAATTGTGGGGATAGCATTTCAAAACCTCTTCGAAACCCATCCATTAAAGAAAGATGCCCCTTGATGAAGGTGTTTCACACAACTTTCTTCACCACTTAATTAATTAAAATAACTGGCATATGCAGATACTGCCTTATTTCAATTTCGAAGAAAAATGAGAAAACACATCTCCTCACACAATTCTTAATTTCATGTTTTTAAACTACTCAATCGAATAACATCTTTGAAAACATAAAAAGCAGTCGCGCATAACCATCATTAACATTTTATTTTTTTAAAAAAAATAAATTTCACATCCTAGTCAATGTTTAGCACTCTCATTATTTCAAACTCAAATCAAGTACCTTTCTCAATTATCTAACCATGAATCCGGAAAAGATAGTCAGTAGTATCACTCTAGCCTATGGTTAAAAACTTAAAATTAAACCTTTTTTTTCTTTTTCATGTGATTTAATAAAACTAAACAAGGTTCCACGTCAAATAAAAATCCCGCTCACGGCCTCCTAACCAATTGGCTTCGACCAGGTGTTCAATGTCCGACCGACTTTGAAGAAAATTGCGCACCAATATATTTAAATTAATAAATTATACTCATTTTCGGCCTCGTGGAAAAATGGCTCCACCAAACTCTATAAAGCCGTCGGACACAAATATTGTGTTGCACGCACGTCAACGTGTGGGCTTGACCAATAATTTTCCAACACTTCCATTTGGGTAAATTCGAACATACCTGCCCCCACCGGCTTACTGGCTGACATGTGTCTATTTAATTGTTTTAATATTTATTCTTTTTTTTGGCAACAAAACCACGCATCTTTAACCCTGGTTCCCAAATTTCATTTCCCCCCCTTAAAGCCCGCCATTCTTGTCATCTAATTTTTCAGAGAATTGAAATTCAAAATTTTTCACCCCTGGTATATAAAACACGAGCCTCCCTTATATTTTCATTTTTTATTCCTCACCATCTTCTTCTCATTTTTTTTTTTTTATTTTTATTTTTTTGAAATGATAAGTTCCTTCAAAAAAAAGGGACGAACTCCGGTTGAAGGTGACGAGGAATATGGTTGGTGGCAGACGAGATTTAGGGAAAAAGAGTTCTTGCTTCGGACAGAGTGGATTAGATTGTTGGCGCCCGAGATCCCAGAAAAAAGATGTCTCGCTTCCGTTGAGGCGACGTCGGACGGTGTTGGTCGGCGGTCCTCTTGGGTACGAGAAATGGGACGAACGAATTTTAGAAATAATCAGTCGGCGGACCTCTTGGGTACGAGAAAGGAGAAATGTTATGAAGCCAATGGTTGGCTCCATAAAGGAGCCAACATTTCTCACGAGAAAGGAGACAAAAAATTGAGAAGTAATCGGTCGGTGAAGGTGGCGTTAACTGTTTTTCTGCTTAATCGGTGGTCGAAGGTTGGCTGATGAGGGCAACGGTTGGGCTTATTGATATGAAATGGTTGTTGGGCAATTGTTTTTCTTTTCTTTTAAGAGTTGGTTGATGTGCATTCGGTCAATTTTATTAACTTNAAGGGTTGGTTGGTGTACTTTTGGGCCAAGATTATTTATTGTTTTTTTTTATTTATTTATATATATATATATGAAATTGGTTGATGTATTTGTTGGGCTAAGCTTATTCATATTTATTTTTCTTGCTACATTGTGTTGTGCTTGTTTTTTATATTTTGGGCTGCTATCATGTATTTTGTTTTTCTTATGTTGGAACTGTAACTTGTCGAAGTTGATGTTTCGACAAAAAGGGCCGATTAACTTGTTTCTTATTTTAGTTTGATATCATAAAAGCCCTCCTGATTTGGTAGAAAAATGAACAAGAATATCATTTAGTACAAGAATAATGCCTTTAAGAAATTTCTACATAAATGAAAAATGAAATATATACATAATACGTCTTTAAGAAACTTCTGTGTCAATAAAATATATACATGAACAAATATAAGACATCATTTGTTTCAAAATAACAACTAATAAGAAAACAATATTTATTAAAAAAAACAAGGAAATTATGAAAAAATTAATGGACATGTCATTTAAAAAAAGAAATTTATAAAATATTCTCAAATAAATCTTTTTAACTAACATACAAATATATAATTACACTAATAAAGAGAAGTAAGTTAGTTCTAATTTAAATGTCTCACAACCACCAAAAATATATTCCACAATCACTCAAACACAACTTCAAAATAACTCAACTCTATTAAAACAACATGTTACTATAAATATTCGAGTCCAAATCAAATTAGTCACCATACAATTGCTAAATAATCGAAATTTCTACCACAAATAGACAAAGACCAATAATTCAAATTACTTACATATGTCGCAAATAGATTTTCTTTTATCCATGAGAAAATTAAATTATCAACAAGATTAAACTATTCTTAAACCTGAGAAGAATGCGGAAATGGATATTCGAATAAAATCAACTGACCACCTAAATACATATTTCCTGTGCCTCTCTGCAGAACAGATTTATAAGATATAAATCTTCACCTCTTCATCTAGTAACTCTTGATGGGGTGGCTTCAAGGAAGAGTCGAGCTCCGACGCAAGTACCCGTGGCGGCGCATGCAGGCCCACGACGCCCGTCGGCAGGAGAACATTCTTCATCGGCACAGGGGCATGGATAGTAATTTTGAACTATGAAAATCGAAATTAAAAGCACACCCAAACAAAATGACGCAGAAGAAAACGTACGATGGGAAAAATTTGTAAGGAACCAGGTGTTTGACATTGAAAACGTCGGAAGTGCGAATGTGGGATGGAAGGCGAAGGCGGTAGGCGTTCGGATTAATTTTCTCCACTATCTCCAAAGGCCCAATCTTCCGCGCCGAAAGCTTGTTATACTCGTGAGTTGGAAAATGCTCCTTGGTCAAGACTGGCCAGACAAAATCGCCCTCCTCAAACTCCACATGCCGCCGTCGCCGATCGGCCTGCCGCTTGTACTCGGTTGTGATCTGCTCGAGGTGGCCCTGAGTCGTCGCATGCGTCCACCATTAGTCCGCCATCAAGTCCTCGGCCCGCCGGTCAGCATCTCCCGGGCCCGGCAAAGCCAGCAAATCAGTAGGTCCACGTGGTTGCACTGAATAAACAATCTGAAAAGGGGAGAAGCCCGTGGCCCAGCTCACCGCCGAATTGTTAGCAAATTCCGCCTAAGGGAGGCGGCCGTCCCAGCTGCGCACATTCTCCTCGACCAAGCAGCGAAGCAGATTACCAAGAAGACCGATTTACCACCTCAGTCTGTCCATCTGTCTGAGGGTGATAGGCGCTACTGAAATCAAGGCGAGTGTTAGTCATCCGCCAAAGGCTCCACCAAAAGAAACTCAGAAAACAGGTATCACGGTCTGAGACAATAGACGAGGGAAGACCATGCAGACGATAAATCTCACGAAAGAAGAGCTGGGCGACATGAACTGCATCCGTCGTGCGCTGGCAAGGAATAAAGTGGACCATTTTAAAGAAGCGGTCCACAACCACGAAGATGGAATTAAACCCCCGCTGAGTGCGAGACAACCCAACCACAAAATCCATGTTGACGGCACACCAAGGCTGAGTAAGAATCGGCAAAGGCCGATAGAGGCCCGCATTAGTCGACCCCCCTTTTGACACTTGGCAAATACGACAGCGCTCGACAAAACAAGAAACATCCCGCCGCAAGAAACGCCAAAAGAATGACCGATGGACCAACTCCACCGAATGGTCCCGACCGACGTGACCTGCACCATGTAAGTCAGCCATCAGCTTCACCGCAGGCTGCCATCCGGAACACATAAACGGAGGCCTCGAAACAAAAGCCATCAACCAACATATAATCCTCAAACGGACCAAACGAAAGTCGAGAAACAATGGGGCCGAAGAAAGGATCAGAAGCATATAAGTCACGAAGTACGTCAAACCCCACTACTTCAACTCGCAAATCAGATAATAACATGGCTCTCTGGCTAAGTGCATCCGCCACCCGATTAGAAGCTCCCGATCTGTGTTTCAGGACGAAGGTGAACTGCTGCAAGAAAGAAGTCCACGAGGCATGGTGAGAAGAGATGTTGTCCTGGGAAGCCAGGTGGCGTAGAGCCTCGTGATCAGAAAAGAGAATAAACTCACGGTGAAAAAGGTAGTGGCACCAATGGTGGACCGTCCGGTACACAACATAAAACTCGATGTCATAAGTACTATAACGAAGTCGTGGGCCGGAAATTTTCTCACTGAAGAACGCCACCGGACGCGACTCCTGACTCAGAACCGCGCCAATGCCTACCTTAGAAGCATCACATGAAAGCTCAAAGGGTCGAGAAAAGTCAGACAACACCAAGACTGGAGCCGAGGTAAGACGGTCCTTGATCAATGTAAAAGCCGCGGCCGCCTGGGGAGTTCAGGAAAATGTCTTCCCGGCAAGACAGTCCGTGATCGGGGCCATGATAGAGCTATAATGAGAAATGAAGCGACGATTGAAGGACGCGAGGCCATGAAAGCTCCGGGCCTCGATAACTGTGGAAGATGTCGGCTAGTCCCGGATTGCCGCAATCTTGCCGTCATCCACCCGAATACCCTCCGCCGAGACAACAAAACCCAGAAAAAGAACTGAATCCGCCAAGAAGACACATTTGTGCGGTGCAGCATAAAAAGACTCCGCAAGAAGAATATGAAGTACATCTCTCACGTGGCCCAAATGCTCCTCCAAAGTACGACTATAGATAAGTATGTCGTCGAAATAAACGACTACACACTTACCTATAAGATCTCGCAACGCCTGGTTCATGACTCGCATAAAAGTGCAAGGGGCATTAGAGAGGCCAAACGGCATAACCAACCACTCGAAGAGACCCTCGCGAATTTTAAAAACTGTCTTCGATTCATCCCCCGGATGAATACGTATCTGATGATAGCCACTCCGGAGATCAAGTTTGGTGAAAATGGTCGCTCCATGCAACTGGTTCAAAAGATCTTCCAAACGAGGAATCGGGAATCGATAGCGTACCGTAGTTTTATTGATGGCACGGTTGTCCACACACATCCACCATGAACTATCCTTGTTCGGGATCAATAATGCTGGGACAACACACAGACTGAGGCTACGACGGACCAAGCCCTTCTACAAAAGCTCCTCCACCTGCCGGCGCAACTCCTCGTGCTCGGCATGACTCATACGGTAAGGTGGCCGATTAGGAAGGACCGCTCCCGGCACCAAATCAATGTGGTGCTGAATATCTCGTAGCGGTGATAACCCGGAAGGCAAGTCAGAGGGAAAGACATCCGCGAACGCATCTAATAAAGGCTGAAGGGCTGCCGGTGTAGCAAGATCCTCAGAGGACTCGGTAAGCAATAGCAATAAGACAACGGATGCCTCACGCATTTCCTCTTGAAAAGCCGAGCGTGAAAGAAACAAAACCGAAGAAGCCGTCGACTGAGGAAAAGGCGAGGTGGCGCCGACTGCAAAATCATCGTAACACCCTCAAAAGTGAACGTGTAGGTGTTATGACGACCATCATAAAGAACCGATCTATCAAAGAGCGAGGGACGTCCCAACAACAAGTGACAGGCATCCATTGGAACCACGTCACACCAAATCTGATCCCGGTAAGATGCTCCAATAGAAAAAGAGACCAAGACACGATGGTTAACGGTCACCCCACTATCACAGTTGATCCATGCCAAAGTGTAAGGTCGAGGATGCGGCACCGTGGTCAACCGAAGCTTGGACACGGCCTCCTCTGCCAAAACATTTTCACAAGATCCGGAATCAATGATAAACCGGCACACACGCTCACCAATTGTGCAAGTCGACTCAAAAAGTTGGTGCCGCTGACTAGAAGAGTCTCAGTCGACATGTGGCGACAAACAAGAATCCCGCAAAACAAGACATGTGCCGACATCAGCACTATGAACCTCCACAGACTCCAAAGGATCCGTATCAAACAAATGTGGTCCATCATAAGCGAAATGGTCATTGTGTTCCCCGCCACCTTCAACGAATAACTGCCGACCACCAACTGACCGAGTACATGAGGACTGGCGATGGCCCACCTCCCCACAAGAAAAGCAACGGAGACCTCCATCTGGACGAGGACCCACCTGCGCACTCGCCGCGCCTGAAGAACTCCCCGGAGCCGAAGTGGCCGGGCGGCTGCCCCCCGAACCCAATGCTGCCACTGGACCAGAGACGGTCTTCCCCGGGCCGATTGTTGGATTGGCGAATCGGTTCGCCGGTGAAAAAGCCGAAGAGGCCCGTCTTGCCAATTGTTGTTCGGCCATGATAGCGCGTTGATGAGCATCAGACAAGGTAACCGGCATGAACATATTAACGGTATCCTGAATCGGAATACGAAGCCCATTAATATACCGCGAAATTAATTGAGCATTGGTCTCGCGGCTATCAATACGAGTAAGTAATCTGTGAAACTCTTCAGTGTAATCATCAACCAGACGGTTACCTTGACGAAGTGTTTGGAATTTTTTATATATGATACTAACATAATTAAACGACAATAATTCCTCCTCCATGAAACTACGAAATTTACCCCCAAGAAGTAATAGGAGATTTACCCAATCGATGCCGCCGTTGTTGGAGTTGAGTGAACCAACCCGCAGCTCGGCCACGCAATCGTGTCGCTGCCAGCCCGACTCGGCGATCGTCTGGCACTTCCTTAAAATTAAAAGCAGTCTCCATCGCAGCAATCTAGTCAAGAAAGTCGTCGGCGTCCAGTCCACCCGAGAACTCCGGCAAGTCGACGCGAAACCCGGCCTCCCATCGCGAGTTGCTACCCTCCGCCCCGCGTCGCTGGTCGCGGAAATCGTCCCAGCCGTCGTCCTCCTAGTTCACGCCGTCCCAGCGGTCGTCACCGCCGTCTCGTCTGTCATGTCGGAAACCGAAGGGGTTGGTTTCCGACTGTGTGTCGTCGCTGCTGTCCTGACCGGGTGGCGAAGGTGGTGAGCGATGACGGCGCGCGCCGCCAAATCCCCTGCCTCCACGTCCGTCGCGACCCCACCGGCCTGTCGGGTCACGGTCCGCACCTTCCCGAGCCAGCAACATCCGCATCGCCGACTGGATTTCCTCGACACCTTCCGAAAGCCCTTCGACCTTGCGATCAACTCGTTCGATTTGAAAGCCGAGATCATCGGTTCTTCGATCTAAGTCCTCCAAATGAGCATCACGTCGGTCATTGTCATTTCGTTTTTGCGGCATCTTGAATCGGTCTGACTCTAGATACCAACTGACGTAGAAGAAAACGTACGATGGGAAAAATAAGAACTCACAAAGAGAACTCGAGAGATAATTTATTTCAATCAACGTCTGCTTTACAATGAGAACTCTTCTCATTTAAATAGACTCCCCAAACCCTAACCTTATTTTATTTAATAGATATTCTAAACATTGGAAATAAATAAAAATAAATAAAAGGCTATAAATAATAAATAACTAGATACGAAGGCGATCAAACTTGTCCAGATACGCCAATGTGATCTCGTCGCCATCAGGTTAGATGCAAGAGTTTGTTTGTTCCATTGCCATATTGATTCACAGCTGACTTGGGGATGGTTAAGAATGTGAAAGGGGAATCTGAGTCCATCGAGCCGCCGACCGATCAGCAGCCATGTTAAGGCTTTTTATCATCACGATTTATGTCCAATCATTTTTATTTTTAATCTCACTCATAAGAATGATGTCATGCTACTTTTGGAATCTTCATACATATTTAAAACTGATCTTGAATGTATTCATAACTAATAGATTAAACACTCCACCTTCCTAAACCATTGGTGAAATAAGTGTTTTTCAAATTCAAAATCCCTCAAAATCGGCATGATTGGATTTCTCATGTTTTTCTCCCTATTTATCAACCTTCTGAATATTACCTGCAGGAAAGGTTTTTTAAGTTGATGGGGCTTATCATATCTAGAAGCTTGAAAATGGCGGGCGAGACGAAGATCCGTGAAAGGAGATTGCAGGGCATGTCGAATATTTTTGTTGATTTTTTATTTATTTATTTATTATCGTTAAATGTAAATATATATATCAACAATGTTTCAAACCACCGTTAAACGGCATACAAAAGCGTAATGGGCAACCACTAAGTCGGTTCCTCATTCGCCAGATAAAGATATACGAGGCCAGCCACAAGTCGGTTGGTCATTCTCAAGTACTAAGAATTATATAACAATTCGTCAGGTACACGTAGGAGAAAACGGTTCTGAAATCCGAGTTCATTTTTTATTTTCTTTGTTTGATGGAAGATGGATGGAGTTTCTTTGACAACGTTCATCTGTTGTTGTGTAATTTAGAGACCAATATGCTGCTGGTATTATTATTTTGATGGTTAGTTTCATTGAAATTAGATTTGTTCTTTCTCCTTTTTGATTAGCCTACGTTTGCTATTTCATACTAGACTAGATTCGGTTTTTGTATACGTTTGATATGTTGCAAGCATTGAAAGTTGGTGGGTTGCAGTCTCTTGTGCTTTTCAGAAATTTTGTCGATTAAATGTTTGGATGTAGCAATAGATACTAAGGAGGGTTGAGCATGGGACTAGGAGAAATTCGAACCGCTCCGAAAATCGAACCAAAATTACTCTGAACTGAACTGAAGAACCGAAATTAGGAACCGAATTATAACATTAGATGTGTGTTATTAATATATTTTATGTCAACTTTGATCCTAATATGATTTGAGAATTTTTTAAAAGCAAATAAAATATAATAATAACAATTAAGATGCATTTAAATTTTATGTTTCGTAATACTTGATTTACAATTGAATTTATCATGTTAAAAAAAATTATTTAAAATGGTATGTAAAGTTAAAGAATATATTTTTTAAGAAAAACTATATTACATTATTATTTTTTTTTTGAATTTAAATTTTCAATATTAGTTGCACAAATTTAGTGTTAACTAAAATTTAGAGTTACTTCTAAAGTTGATTTCAAAATAAAATCTTTAATATGTGGAAGTATTGAGGAATGTAGGTTTTCTAAAAGCATACAAAAAATAACAAACTAACTAGAGTTACTCCTAAAGTTGATTAAAAAAATTTCAATATGATGAATTATTGATGAATGTTGTTGTTTTTAAGCATATAATATAACTAGGTAGTCATTAAAAAAAATTTACAAAATAAGAAATCTCTGAAGATTCGAATCGAACCATACCGAACAGTTCCGATAGTCCCGAATACCGAACCGAAAAATAAAAATATCCAAATCGAACCGTTCCGATAGTCCCGAATACCGAATCGAACTGAAAAATAAAAATCTCCAACCTGAACTGTCCCGATTTTTTGTTATAGTTTCGAAGATCGGATTTAATGAGATCCGAATTTTTGTACAATTCGGAGATTTCTCAATCTCCCTACTAAGGTCCTAAAGTGGACTCATGAGGACCTCGCTGACGATTAAACTTATAGTTACGACACCATGATCTAAGAGAAATACTCCATCTCTGAAATGTTAACTTGGCCACGTAAATCTACATTGCTAAAGCAATAACCGTCTTGATAATCCCAAATATTGAACCGAATCGTATCGAAAAATAAAAAATATTGGAATCGAATTGAACCGAACAGAACCGATTTATTGAGCTGTGAATTATTTCTTTGTTTTATTGACGTCAATAAATCAGTTCTGTTCGATTCAGTTCGATTCCAAGGTTTTCATTTTTCGGTATGATTCGGTTCAATATTTAGGATTATCAAGACGGTTATTGCTTTAGCAATGTAGATTTACTTGGCCAAGTTAACATTTCAGAGATGGAGTATTTCACTTAGATCATGTTGTCGTAACTATAAGTTTAATCGGCTGCAAGTTCCTCATGAGTCCACCTTAGGACCTTAGTAGGGAGATTGAGAAATCTCCGAAATTGTACAAAAATTCAAATATCATTAAATTCAATCTTCGAAATTATAACGAAAAATCGGATTGGGTTGGAGATTTTTAATTTTCAGTTTGATTCGGTATTCGGGACTATCGGAATGGTTCGATTTGGAGATTTTTATTTTTCGGTTCGGTATTCGGGACTATCGGAACTGTTCGGTATGGTTCGATTCGATTCTTCAGAGATTTCTTATTTTGTAAATTTTTTTTAAATGACTACCTAGTTATATTATATGCTTAAAAACAACAACATTCATCAATACTTCATCATATTATTTTTTTTTTAAAATTAACTTTAGGAGTAACTCTAGTTAGTTATTTCTTTTATGTATGCTTTTAGAAAAACAGCATTCCTCAATATTTCCACATATTAAAGATTTTACTTTGAGATCAACTTTAGAAGTAACTCTAAATTTTAGTTACACTAAATTTGTGCAACTAATATTAAAAATTTAAATTAAAAAAAATATAATATAATTTTTCTTAAAAATATATTCTTTAACTTTACGTACCATTTTAAATAATTTTTTATAACATGAAAAATTGAATTGAAAATCAAGTATTACGAAGCATAAAATTTAAGTGCAGCTTAATTGTTATTACTATATTTTATTTGCTTTTAAAAAATTCTCAAATCATATTAAGATCAAAGTTGACATAAAATATATTAATAACACACATCTAATGTTATAATTCGATTCCTAATTTCGGTTTTTCAATTCAGTACGGTATGGGACGATTCGGTTCAATTCTCGATAAGGATATTTGTAAAATATCCAAAACTGTACCAATTATTTTTTCGGTTCGATCGGAGAAAGTCAAACCGTCAACAGTTATTTTTCGGTTCAGAGTAATTTTGGTTCGATTTTCGGAACGGTTCGAATTTCTCCTAATCCCATGCTCAGCCCTCCTTACTATCTATTCCTTAGTAGTTATTCCTACATCCAAACATTTAATCGACAAAATTTCTGAAAAGCACAAGAGACTGCAACCCACCAACTTTGAATGCTTGCAATATCAAAAGTATACAAAAACCAAATCTAGTCTAGTATGAAATAGCAAACGTAGGCTAATAAAAAAGGAGAAAGAACAAATCTAATTTCAATGAAACTAACCATCAAAATAATAATACCAGCAGCACATAGGTCGCTAAATTGCACGACCACAGATGAACGTTGTCAAAGAAACTCCATCCATCTTCCATCAAACAAAGAAAATAAAAAATCAACGAAAATATTCGACATGCCCCGCAATCTCCTTACACAGCATCTTCGTCTCGCCCGCCATTTTCAAGCTTTTGGATATGATGAGCCCCGTCAACTTGTGCGTCGAGCTCGGCTTGAACAACGACTTCACCTCTTCCTCCCCTCTCCCCGCCAAAACAGCCGTCCTCGCTGGCAAAACATTCTCCCACCAAAACTCGCGCAAAACCCCGCGCATCAACTCCCAATACCCGCGTTCTCTACACACTCGGAATATCGTGCTCCCGTTCGGAGTCCAACAATACAAATCCGCCCAATCCCTATCCATAACCTCCATCTGCCCTTGCACCTGAGGCATGTAGTAAAACGGCACGTTCGACCACGGAACCATCATCTCCGGCCTACCTTTATTGTACGGGCACTTCACTTCCAAAACCCCACCTCCCGGGAAGCACCCGAGAAGCCCGTCTGGCGAGGCTCCGATCCAGCCCAGCCCCTCGTCCGCGTGGACCGCAAAGCCCAACAAGCCCACATCTCGGCCCGTTATGCTCTTGTACCGCTCGATTGCCACTGCCTCGTTTAAAACACCCCATTCCATTGCGCCCCGCTTTGTGGGGCCCACATCCGAGTCCGAGTCCGAGTCGGAAGGAGGGAAGACTTTCTCGTGCCAGAGCTCGTAACGGCGGTTTCCTTTCCAGAGGCCGAGGGCTGTGCTGAAGGTGCTCGTAGTTAGCTTGTCCTTGCGGAGGGCGAACCACTCGTCTGACCGTTGTGGGGCGTCAGACAAGGTTAGGCAGGAGTTGAGGACGAAGGATGGGCTGAGGTGGACGAGTGGGATGGAGGAGGAGGAGAAGCGGAAGAGTGGGGCCGCCGCGCAAGTTGAGAAATATCGAACGGCCACGACGTGAAAGTTTTTCGTCACGGGGAGTGGCGTTGTGAGTCTGGCGAAACATGCGTTGTTCATGTTTTGGCTACCGGCTGCAAATTTTTTTCAAAAAAGATCAAAACTCGTTCAAACTATTTGACGTGAAGCATTGTGTTAAAAAAAAAGGGTTCTAATTTTAGATTGGCAAATTTGCCACTAATATCACTCGAAGTTGCAATTTAATGACTTTTTCACTGTTGTAAATTATATCACAATCTTTAATTTGTTGCAAACACTCTGAAAACAGTCATAGAAAACATATATCAAATTACTCTTGTTTGCTACACAAGCCACTAGGAGATATTTGAATTTAATGTCTGGAGTTATTGTCAGTTTAAGTAATCCTCTTTATATTATAATCTCATTGTTTATTCTGACATGTGATTCATATATGGTTTGTCCATTGCAAATGGAGCTGGAATAGTCATTGTTGACAATTATCCTGGCATAGTGCTAATAATGGACTAGATCAAAATGGCTCAATTAAATTCTAGTGCTTCTTCAATTTAGTGAAGTTTCTAGAAAAAAAAATATATATATCAAATGGCGCAATGCACCTTGAGTCGCTACGGAAACAGCCTCCTTGTATAATTACAAGGGTAAGGTCTGCGTACAACTGACCTCCCAAACCCCAACCTGTTGGGAATATACTGGGTATGTTGTTGTTGTTGTTGTTGTTGATTGATTGTTAATTGGAGTACTTACTGTGTTGTTTGAATTCTTATAACCTGTTGCTGAGTAACATTACTTTAAAGCTCGTGTTCCTTCTAACTAAATCTACAAACCTACCATCGTGTATATTACACTATAACTATAGTTAAAATGAATAATTATAAAGATTATGTCATGATTTCTTTCATTTGCATAGTGTTATGCAACCAATTGATGGCTTTTTGGTGCTTACACAGCTTGTGTTAGCTTGTGTTGACATACAAGTCGAATTGAATCCACAGTTTTTTATTCAGCAGAAGAAGTTATCTTATAGTGGTAACTGTGGTCACAAAATTGGGTGAAAAGAAACTAAAAGTAAGTCTTAACTATTTTATGATTTGGTACTATGTAACTCATGCAATACACGGAAGCAATGTGAAAATTGATTTGATATGATAAATGTTGGATCACACAGACACGATTTACAATAAATTGATTAAAAATTCTCACCTAAGTATTTTTTGATGACAACTAAAAAATGAAGTCTTGTAATTAGTGTTTGATGATTTAGTTACCTTGAATTGATTAGTAGTCCATATTGCTACTTCTAGATTGGTGATTGATTTTTAGTTTCGTATACGTATTTGCTCGACACATGTCTTATCACTAAGCGCAATCAAGTAATTCATATGTTGGATTTGATCCGGAAGGTATTGTAGCATCCGATAATGACCTTCGACCCCTCGCCAATCGTTGTTGACGGCGTTTATTCATTATGTTTAACTTATGATAATAAACGAAAAAAAAATATATATATCCTCATGATAGTCACAATTTCAGCTACTACCACAATGACATTGGTGCTATCTGACTCCATCTGTCTACATATAATTGAAAATATATAGCTAAGAAACGAAGCAGCACAAATGTAACGCAAATAAGTAAAGACCGAAGCAAATTGTGCACAAAGGTGAAATTTTCTAATTATGGCTCCTTATTTGCAAAATAAAAAACATAAATGAGTAAGGTACCTAACAGAAAATGTTAAAGTAGCAATCTCTTCATTAATATTTTATCGAATCGTTATATAACATGTTCAATTAAAGAGTGTGAAATTCAAACAGGCATACTCTTTGGACAAAATAAATAAATAAATAGATAAACAAAGTGTGGATGCTAAACAAACCAATTTTTTCCTAGAGAAACAACACAACTTCGAGCATTTGAAGAGAAAATCAAGAAAATGTAGTTATAAATGATAATTGATGCCAAAAAACCACCCATTTGCTCCTTTTGTTTCAGTCTCAAGAACTTCATAAACATGTGTCTATTAACCAATCCCAAAGTTATATTTGATATTTTCTTTAATAGCATAAGCCCATGTTGTATTCTTACCCCCACAGCAAATCAAAGACAAAGAGAGTGTTGGAGATCCTTAACTCCAACACAAGACTTGAGAGATGTGAGGAATAGACAATGAAAATGAAGAAAAAGAAAAATTATCTCAATCATAGCTCAAATTCCTAATAAATATAAAATATATAATTCATAGACTAAAATGTCTTTGAAGTTAATCATAGCTCAAATTCCTGTTTTAAATAATACAAGAACATTATAAACCTTAAAACAAGTACTAAACCATTATCAAACAATAGCAATATACACCATAGAAAATGGAGATACAAACCAAACTCAAATAATTTTTCCAAGTTTTCAACTATTTTAGAGTTAACAAGCACCTCCATTCAGCAGTTGCAAGCAATCATATATTACATAAAATTTCCAAACAAATTTAGTTCTTTCCAATTTACCTGCACACGAGCAACTCGTCTTGCCTATTTCCAGCGGGTTCGGGGTTACCTAGCAGCTTCTACTCTTCCACAAGCTGAAACAAACAAGAAAAGGAAATTACCAAGAATTACATCAAACACTTGAAACTTGCAAGGATTCGAAACTAGGTGACGACCACACACTCAAAGGCTCAACAACTCAAAAAATCAGGGACATAAATTCAGAGCGAGAGTCGGCTCATGAGTGAAACAGAGCGCGGGGCGGGGTGTAGAAACAGAATTGAGTGAGAAAATAGATATAAACCAATTCCATTAGCTAGGGTTTTACTGTACTCCTATTTTATCTTCCTCTTTTCCAATGCTTTTATTTTTCAAAAATAAAAGTCGTATGTTCTAACCTTCGAGATGATGGCGGCGACGCGATGCTTGAGACTCACCGACCAGCGGCCAGCGGTGGTTCAAGGTTTAGTCGTCGTTGTTCTCTGCTTCTATCTGTGTTTGTACTTTGTACTGATGAAATGGGGATGGAGGCTAAAAAATAAATATGTTAGGGTACAATGGTAAAATCCACTTTTCAGATAAATGGCCAGATAATTAATCGCACACCTCCCCATCAGATTATTTTTCTTGTGAAACACAGATAAATTCATGGGCTGCCATTTTATCGTGGGCTTTTATCTTTATCGCAAATATCTGTAATAAGAGAACTGATAACTTTTCTTATGAGAAAATTGTAAATTTGGTCCTAAAATTTTTGTTGTTTCCCATATTTGGTCCCAGACACACCAATTATGGTCCTTTTTGAATTTTTGTTGTCAAAATGGTCCCACATCCGTCAAGATGGACGGATCTTATGTGGACCTCCTCCACCTCCTCCAGATCGGTTAGCAGCTGGCGCACGATAGCGCCATATGTGAGAGTAAACAGCTCCGAGTTCTGAGAACGTATATAGCCACATAAAACATGATTAAAGCCAAAACACACGATTGATAACATCAATCGATTAAATAGAATGATAAACATTTCGGATCAAAGGGTAAGTAAACATAATATAATTTCTCTTTCTCGATTGCATAATAACTTACCACACGATCAACACTGGCAAAAATCGCATCGCCGGATTTTGGAGCGGCTGGAGCCATGAGATTGTAGATGGATTTAGATCCCTAATACGAAAGTGTCGCAAATTGAGTAAACTATATGAGTTTGGACTACGTCTCAATTAAATAATGATTGTCATATAACCTTCATAAATAATTGGTGCATATAAAACTTCTATATATAATTAATTAAATAAATTAAAAAATAAAAATACAAATATTCTGGTTAATATTTTGATATACATATATATATATATATATTTTGCATCTCATTTATCATGAACTAATTAATAAAATTATTTTATTCACCTTTTGTTAAGTTACCCAATTAAATAATCATTTTATGTACAAAAATCAAGTTAAACTTTAATTTACAATAAAAAAATGTGAAAGAATTGTATGTTAGTTATATTTATCTTTTATAATATATTAAAAAATAAACTAAGTGTATTGTTAGGAAAGAATGGTAATATACCTTTTTAACATTCAAAAATATGTTTCTAATAAAAGTAAATTTAAATAAATATTATTACTAACTTTTTGAGAAAATTATAAATTTGGTCCCAAAACTTTTGTTGTTTTCCACATTTGGTCACAGGCCATAAACGTTGACTGTTAAGTCTTGACAAAGTGGGACCATTTTGGCAACGGAAATTTAAAAAGAACCATAATTAGTATGCCTAGGACCAAATGTGAGAAATAACAAAAATTCCGGGACCAAATTTGTAATTTTCTCCTTTTCTTATCTAGCGGGCGCGTTTGCGGAGCCATTTTATGCTAGATAAAAAAAGTTATCAGTTCTCTTATTATAGATATTTGCGATAAAGATAAAAGTTATCAGTTCTCTTATTATAAGAATACAACATGGGCTTATGCTATTAAAGAAAATATCAAATATAACTTTGGGATTGGTTAATAGACACATGTTTATGTAGTTCTTGAGACAAACAAAAAGTGCAAATGGGTGGTTTTTTTGGCATCAATTATCATTTATCACTACATTTTCTTGATTTTATCTTCAAATGCTCGAAGTTGTGTTGTTTCTCTAGGAAAAAATTGGTTTGTTTAACATCCACACATTTGTTTATCTATTTATTTCTTTATTTTGTCCAAAGAGTGTGCCTGTTTGAATTTCACACACTTTAATTGAACATGTTATATAACGATTCGATAAAATATTAATGAAGAGATTGCTACTTTAACATTTTCTGTTAGGTACCTTACTCATCTATGTTTTTTATTTTCCAAATAAGGAGCCATAATTAGAAAATTTCACCTTTGTGCATAATTTGCTTCGGTCATTACTTATTTGCGTTTCATTTGTGCTGTTTCGTTTTTCTTAGCTATATATTTTCAATTATATGTAAACAGATGGAGTCAGATAGCACCAATGCCATTGTGGTAGTAGCTGAAATTGTGACTATCATGAGGATATTTCTTTTTTTCGTTTATTACTATAAGTTAAACATAATGAATAAACGCCGTCAACAACGATTGGCGAGGGGTCGAAGGTCATTATCGGATGCTACAATACCTTTCGAATCAAATCCAACATATGAATTACTTGATTGCGCTTAGTGATAAGACATGTGTCGAGCAAATACGTATACGAAACTAAAAATCAATCACAAATCTAGAATTAGCAATATGGACTACTAATCAATTCAAGGTAATTAAATCATCCAACACAAATTATAAGGCTTCAATTTTTAGTGTCATCAAAAAATACTTAGGTGAGAATTTTTAATCAATTTATTGTAAATCGTGTCTGTGTGATCCAACATTTATCATATCAAATCAATTTTTACATTGATTCCGTGTGTTGCATGAGTTACAATTACATAGTAGCAAATCATAAAATAGTTAAGACTTGATTTTAATTTATTTCAATTCACCCAATTTTGTGACCACAGTACATCCAATTACGACTATAAGATAACTTCTGCTGAATCAAAAACTGTGGATTCAATTCGACTTGTATGCCAACACAAGCAATGTAAGCACCAAAAAGCCATCAGTTGGTTGCATAACACTATACAAATAAAATAAATCATGACATAATCTTTATAATCCTTCATTTTAACTATAGTTATAGTGAAATTCTAAAATACACGATGGTAGGTTTGTAGATTTAGTTACTTCCCAAAATGAAGGAACACTAGCTTTAAAGTAATGTTACTCAGCAACAGGTTATAAGAATTCAAACAACACTGTAAGTACTCCAATTAACAATCAATCAATCAATCAAGCTGTTAAAATCTCACTAAGTGGGGTCAACTATATGAATCACATGTCCAATAAATAATGAGAATGTAATATAAAGAGGATTAATTAATCTGACAATAACTCTAGACATTAAATTCAAATATCTCCTAATGGCTTGTGTAGCAAACAAGAGTAATTATATGTACAAAAGAACCAAGTTCAACCCACACTCGACATTGCATACCAAGTCAATTAAAAAAAAAAGTAAGTCCGACTTGAATTAAAGGGTTGCAACTAATGCCAACTTATTGAATGAAATAGAAAGCATCCACCATTTATAAAAGGACACAAAAATTAACTTAATATTTATCCCTAAAAACAAAAAATTAAAAGGGTACTGTTGATTTAATTTAAAAGAGTTGTATCCATATGTAATTAGAAAAATATCAGAACCAAGCCACAAGACTCAAGGGATAACTATTAAAATGATAGTCTTTATATTAAAAGTATTCGTCGCTGGAAAACCATTATGTCATAAACAAATCTATCTAAGAAATTACCCAACAGTCATCTAAGCTGATTTCTTATCATGCTTATCCTATCCCATCACGTGCAGCCTTGTACATGTGTGATCAGTGTCCATGTAACCAAATGCAAGAAAGTCGCCAAAATTGTGTAACCAAGATACAGTCATTGTCTTAAATTCATTAACTGTAGCAAAGACCTAGAAATCAGTACCGAGCTCCGAGAAACATTTTCGGGAACTCCAGTTTTTGGAACTCAACAAAATGAATTTGAGATGCTTCCAAGTCAAATTCCCATGAACTAAAAGAAAGTAGAAGTGCCCATCAAATTCAATCACAACCACTCAATATTTCTCGACAAAATACTTCACAAAGATGCAGTCTTAAATTTATTTTCAAATAGAAAAAATAAGAGCAAATACAACTCTCAGGCACATTTAAAATAACAACAAAAATATGAAACATCTAAAACAAACCTATCATCATAGAGGGCAACGAGTTCCAAAGTACTGTCCATCGTTCCAGATTCCAAAATCACAACTAGTTAATTGTTCTAGTCTACAATTTGTAGAAATGAGAACTATACCTTTCTCTCGCAAAGCTTGAATTAGCAAATTTGAAGTACATTCGAAGGAATAACAAGAACTTTGCTGACAAAGCATGTAAAAAAAGCCATTTTGAAATCTTGCCGTCATAAAATTACACCTTCAGACTAACCCATAAACATTGAAACTAATTAGTCCCAAATTCCATGGCGAAAAGGATCAGGTATAATAAAAACAACAAAGAAATCTTCCTTAAAGATTGCTGGCTTTCAAATACAATGAAAACAAATGCTTCACGCAACTAGTTTGAACTTGACTTGTAACAAACATAGAAAGACAAATTTATGGTAAACCACAATAAAGCTGCTTTGTTTAAAATAGGATGAATTTCTTCACATTGTCATGAATAAATTTCACGAATTACCAGAATCGATTTAGTTCGCCAGGATAATCGAAGCTCCAACAGCGTACGTCGTCGAACCCTGTCCGATGCTTCACTGTTGTGAACAGAAATTTTGGGATTGATGACGTGCGCCTCTCTCTCTCTCTCGTATTGTATCCTCTCTCTCGACGNGTTAAGAGAGGGGAAACAATCCTTCACTCAAAATTCTGCGTCTACGAGAGAGAGAGAGAGAGAGAGGCGCACGTCATCAATCCCGAAATTTCTGTTCACAACAGTGAAGCGTCGGCCAGCGTTCGGCGACGTACGCCGTTGGAGCTTCGATTATTCTTGCGGACTAAATCGATTCTAGTAATTCGTGAAATTTATTCATGACGATGTGAAGAAATTCATCATATTTTAAACAAAGCAGCTTTATTGTGGTTTACCATAAATTTGTCTTTCTATGTTTGTTACAAGTCAAGTTCATAATAGGTACGAATATGGTTTAGCAGTTTACTAGGGTCTCGGGTCTTCTTCTTTGATATTAGAACTTCTTTCAAACTATTTGCGTGAAGCATTTGTTTTCATTGTATTTGAAAGCCAGCAATATTTGAAGAAGATTTCTTTGCTGTTTTTATTATAGTTGATCCTTTTCGCCATGGAATTTGGGACTAATTAGTTTCAATGTTTATTGGTTAGTCTGAAGTGTAATTTTATGACGACAAGATTTCAAAATGGCCTTTTTTACATGCTTTGTCAGCAAAATTCTTGTTATTCTTTCGAATATACTTCAAATTTGCTAATTCAAGCTTTGCGAGAGAAAGGTATAGTTCTCATTTCTACAAATTGTAGACTAGAATAAATAACTAATTGTGATTCTGGAATCTGGAACGGTGGACAGTACTTTGGAACTCGTTGCCTCTATGATGATAGGTTTGTTTTAGATGTTTCATATTTTTGTTGTGATTTTAAATGTGCCTGAGAGTTGTATTTGCTCTTATATTTTCTCTTTGAAAATAAATTTAAGACTGCATCTTTGTGAAGTAAACCTTCGAGAAATATTGAGTGGTTGTGATTGAATTTGTTAGGCACTTCTGCTTTCTTCTAGTTCATGGGAATTTGACTTGAAAGCACCTCAAATTCATTTTGTTGAGTTTCAAAAACTGGAGATCCCGAAAATGTTTCTCGAAACTCGGTACTGATTTCTAGGTCTTTGCTACATTTAATGAATTTAAGACAATGGTTGTATCTTGGTTACACAATTTTGGTGACTTTCTTGCATTTGGTTACATGGACACTGATCACACATGTACAAGGGTTGCACGTGATGGGATTGGATAAGCATGATAAGAAATCAACTTAGATGACTGTTGGGTAATTTCTTAGGTGGATTTGTTTATGGCATAATGGTTTTCTAGAGACGAATTCTTTTAATATAAAACTATCATTTTAATAGTTAGCCCTTGAGTCTTGTGGCTTGGTTCTGATATTTTTCTAATTACAGATAAATACAACTCTTTTCAGTTAAATCAACAGTACCCTTTTAAATTTTTGTTTTTAGGGATAAATATTCAGTTAACTTTTCTCGTGTCCTTTTATAAATGATGGATGTTTTCTATTTCATTCAATAAGTTGGCATTAGTTGAAAACCTTTCATTCAAGTCGGACCTACTTTTTTTTTAATTGACTTGGTATGCAATGTAGAGTGTGGGTTGAACTTGGTTCTTCTGTACATATAATTACTTTTGTTTGTTACACAAGCCATTAGGAGATATTTGAATTTAATGTCTGGAGTTATTGTCAGTTTAATTAATCCTCTTTATATTATATTCTCATTATTTATTGGACATGTGATTCATATAGTTGACCCCACTTAATGGGATTTTAACAGCTTGATTGATTGATTGATTGTTAATTGAAGTACTTACTGTGTTGTTTGAATTCTTATAACCTGTTGGTGAGTAACATTACTTTAAAGCTCGTGTTCCTTCCTTTTGGGAAGTAACTAAATCTACAATCCTACCGTCGTGTAATTTAGAATTCACTATAACTTTAGTTAAAATGAATAATTATAAAGATTATGTCATGATTTCTTTCATTTGTATAGTGTTATGCAACCAACTGATGGCTTTTTGGTGCTTACAAAGCTTGTGTTGACATACAAGTCGAATTGAATCCACAGTTTTTGATTCAGCAGAAGTTATCTTATAGTGGTAACTGTGGTCACAAAATTGGGTGAATTGAAAGAAACTAAAAGTAAGTCTTAACTATTTTATGATTTGCTACTATGTAACTCATGCAATACACGGAAGCAATGTGAAAATTGATTTGATATGAAAAATGTTGGATCACACAGACACGATTTACAATAAATTGATTAAAAATTCTCACCTAAGTATTTTTTTATGACAACTAAAAATTGAAGCCTTGTAGTTAGTGTTTGATGATTTAGTTACCTTGAATTGATTAGTAGTCCATATTGCTACTTCTAAATTGGTGATTGATTTTTAGTTTCGTATACGTATTTGCTCGACACATGTCTTATCACTAAGCGCAATCAAGTAATTCATATGTTGGATTTGATCCGAAAGGTATTGTAGCATCCGATAATGACCTTCGACCCCTCGCCAATCATTGTTGACGGCGTTTATTCATTATGTTTAACTTATAGTAATAAAGGAAAAAAAGAAATATCCTCATGATAGTCACAATTTTAGCTACTACCACAATGGCATTGGTGCGATCTGACTCCATCTGTGTACATATAATTGAAAATATACAGCTAAGAAATCAAGCAGCACAAATATAACGCAAATAAGTAAAGACCGAAGCAAATTGTGTACAAAGGTGAAATTTTCTAATTATGGCTCCTTACTTGAGACTCCTTAGCAAGATATATTTTCCATCCATAAAGGATTTCATCCCCTCTTTCCACACGACTCTTAGGTCCTGAGATCGTAACCACGAACCCGCTACCTACCTACTGTGAGTTGTATCTAGGTCGTAATCATAACCTCCACCTCTACGACTTATGGGTAATGAGGTCCCCTCGAGTACCCGAGCTACTGAGGTTCTCCGACCTTCGAGCCCTCTGATCGCACCAACCTGTACCTTGAGCTGCCTAATCGACATCCTTGACAAGGTCGTATACCGAGAACGAGCAGAGCTCCCTAGAATCGGCCATACCTGAGCTAACCACTCAAGTCGGTTCCCCGAGCTATTCTAGGTGCTATATCAAGATACACTTCCATCCTAACAGAACTCTATTATTTTCTTTTCCATGATTCAGCAAGTCCCCATATCGTTGTATCGACCTCACGGTTCTGCCACTATCCTTTGTCATTCATACGACCTCGATCACGACCTCTAGATCATCATAACCCCTCATTTAGTCGAACTCTCGGATGAGCCTAACTTCTAATATGCAACCAGAGCTTACATGTACCTCGAACTATCATACCAAGCTTCTTAACAGAGTCAAACCCAATTGTCGAGCTGAAAGCTATCATGAACCAGTTGATCCGAGCGAGCAACTCTTAATCGGTCCATCGAGCTATTAGGGGTACTATATCATAGTCCATTGATACCGCATTATAGGACGCGTGAGTTGTAATCACTCACGTGATGGTTTTGGATGGTATCACAACTTCCACCTTTGTTCTTGTTTCGTTCTTTTATTTTTAATTTTATGGCATTAAAGTTACAGAGCCTTTCTGAGAATGAAAAGTTCAACGCCATCAAATTTAATTGTAAGATTGTGGGGATAGCATTTCAAAACCTCTAAGAAACCCATCCATTTAAGAAAGATGCCCCTTGGTTGAAGGTGTTTCACTCTAACTTTCTTCACCACTTAATTAATTGAATTAACTTCACATGGAGATACTGCCTTATTTCAATTCCGAAGAAAAATGAGAAAACCAATGTTCTGAAAACCGGACCGGTCATCGAACCGGTGAAGCTACTGGTTCAATGGTTCACTGGTCCGACCAGTGGTTGAACCGGTTGAACCGGTTTAACTAATATATATTTTTTATTTATTTTATATGTATAATATATAATTGTATATTTATTTTACAGTGTATCATGACATTTGTCTAAATAAATTAATAAATAAAGGAACAAATAAATAAAGAATTGTTCATATTCTAATTATTTTAGCTAACACGTCTTATTCCAAGCTTAGGCTTCTAAAATGAAAAATGATACAAAATGTATTATACAAATACAAAAAGATTATGATATAAAAACAAACATTCAAGCACACAATAAAATCTATCCATATAAAGTGAAATCACAATTTAATATAATAATAAAAATAAATAGCTGCTAAAATATATTATTATATTTAATAGTCTTATACTCTTATTTTATTTTCCACAGGGTTAGAATTGAGACAAAGTCCACAATCTCACTAACATGTTTGCACTTTGCAGAAAAGATTTCCCAGCCTGGCCCATTTATAAATTGTTCTCACATTACCAGCCCATATGCATGCTGCGGGCCCGCGAAAATAATGCATTTAATCGCACAATTGATGTCAATCCCACATCGTAAGCTGTAAGAAAGCAGTACATGTATTTATATGGTTTTACATCCATCTTCCTTCGAAGACAAAAGCTGGACCGTTGGCCCGCGCAACCCACTTCTGGTTATACGGTTTTACCGGTTTTGGTCCGGTTCAAGCGGTTTCCAGCCGGTTTTGGGGCTAAGCGGTTTTACACCTCAACCCGGACCGGTGTATTGGCTGGTTCCCGGTCAAACCGGTCGAACCGGCCGGTCCGGTCCGGTTTTCAGAACATTGGAGAAAACACATCTCCTCACACAATTCTTAATTTCATGTTTTCAAACTACTCAATCGAATAACATCTTTGAAATCAGAACATTGGAAAAAACACATCTCCTCACACAATTCTTAATTTCATGTTTCAAACTACTCAATCGAATAACATCTTTGAAAACATAAAAAGCAGTCGCACGTAACCATCATTAACATGTTATTTTAAAAAATCCAATTTCACAGCCTAGTCAATGTTATGCACTCACATTATTTCAAACTCAAATCAAGTACCTTTCTCAATTATCAAACCATGAATCCGGAAAAGATAGTCACTAGTATCACTCTAGCCTATGGTTAAAAACGTAAAATTAACATTTTTTTCTTTTTCATGTGGTTTAATAAAACTAAACAAGGTTCCACGTCCAAAAGTATTAATAAAATAAAAAACCCACTCATGGCCTCCCAACCAATTGGCTTCGACCAAGTGTTCAATGTCCGACCGACTTTGAAGAAAATTGCGCACCAATATATTTAAATTAATAAATTATACTCATTTTCGGCCTCGTGGGAAAAATGGCTCCATCAAACTCTATAAAGCCGTCGGACACAAATATTGTGTTGCACGCACGTCAACGCGTGGGCTTGACCAATAATTTTCCAACACTTCTATTTGTTCCTTTCTTTTTTTACTTTTTTTTTTTTTTGTTCTTTGGTTAGATTGATGAAAATAATGGTCAAAAAAGCTTAAATTCGAGTGGATACCTTAGATATGGTGTTCATTACATGCAAAGAAAATTTGTACATGCTTTGAATCAAGTGTGAAGCCCTCGTATGATGTGGTCAAGAAGGCAAAATAAGAAAGCGTGTGATTAAAGCATGCATGAAGATCTTTTTCTTATGATTTCGGATCGTAGGGCTATTATATTTGTTATTATTGAGTATGCTCGTATGTATGTAATCAATCCGAATTATGTAAATGGCGCGCGTGGTTTATATGATGATATTCATGATGAGATTTTATAAAATTAGCATGATTTATATGATATGTATCCAATATAAACCTTTATGTGAAGCAATGTGGAAGATCTTCATGTCTACATACATATATTACATAGGTTACAATGAGATTACCTTGATATATGTATAGTGGTATGATTGCAATCAAATTTTTAACTAATGAGTGCACAGTGGACTTAAAGAGGGATTTAATATATTATATTTATATAAGCAAGTTAGATTTGTAATCAATGTTTTTGAACATATAATAAGTAATACCTAACATTACCCTTTCGCAAGAAATATTTTTCAACACTAATGTGTCAGTCTCATATTGGTACAAACACCTCAAAGACCAACTACTCGAGAGTTTAGTTGATATCCTTTAATACTAGAAGTAATTTTTTACCATACACATGTACGGGCAAGATCATTTACTATCTGATTATATAAAGATTAAAAGAAGTTTAAATTCAATAATATATAGAGAAATAAAATATTATCTATTATAAAAGATATTATTGTACATGATATTATATTTTGTTGAACGGTCCTCACTGCGTAACAATGTATCTATATTTTTTTCCGATTGGTCATTTTTTGAAATTATAGTATCATTAGTTATGATCAAAACTTTATGTAACAATAAATTTTATAAAAAAATATAAAACTTTTGTACAACTTGATTTATTTTGATTAAACGACTTTAATGTTACAACATCTATATGTCTCATTTTGATTCTTCCCTTATTGGATTTGGGTTGGGGTCTTCGAAGTTGGATTTGACGGTTTGATCTCTTTTATGCTTAAGCTTGAATTTGTCTAACGTTAACTGGGGAGTCGAATAACTTGATCTCGAATTAAACGGTTTGGACTTGATTTGATTGGACAACTTTTGGAGGACTTGCTTCTTCGACCTTTCTAGAAGACGACTTTGAACTTGAATAACATTGACTTGAAGGCTTGAGAGTTTTTTTTACTAGATCAAACGTTATGTTGCTTGAACTTCTCAATGAACGTGACTTGAATATGTCGTTTGAACATCGTTGATATTTTTGGAATGATTTAAGAGAAATGAATGTCGTCTCTTTATTTATTGGGGAAGGACCGTCTTTGGAGGTTAGGATTGAATGTCGATATCTTGAATGCCTTGGGATCTTCAAAAATGTCTTCAAATCTATAAGAGAGTTCTTGAACTTGAGACTTACATACCTTATTAAACTAACACATTGTATTGACACACTACGTAATAAACATGACTCACTACAAAATTCAATGATCTACATTTAAAAAAAAAAAATTATACATATCACTATAATTATATGTAGCATCTTTGGATGATATTTTTTAGGTTATAGTTTTTAAATATTTTTAGAATTTTAATTTTGTTTTTGAAAACTTTCAACAGTGCGTTCAGCGAAATGCGTAAGTGATATTTATATAATTTTTTTTAAATCATTTAATGAAAAAAAAATAAGAGTTGTAATTCAATAAAAACGTTATATGGTATATTCAAGCCATAAAAATGATGCACTATTAAGAAAAAAAAAACTTATTCAACTAATATTGATCTAAAATATACAAATAAGCTAGGAAAAAATTATATACACATATCAACTAATTTAGTTTTATATGCCCACTATGAGTGCTAAATCAGAAAAATCATAACATGATGATTGATTTATTATTTCATATTTAAAAAGTTTACCATATGACCAATAAGGTTTGAATTTATAGATAATCAATATATTCATTTATTTAGTAATACAAAAGACAAAAAAGTTTCTTAGTCTATTTATAATTTGTTTTCTTTAATATTACATGTATATTTTTTTTCCCGAAATAATATTACATGTATATAAATGTAAATTTATGTATTTTTTCTCATTAACAATATATAGTTTTTATGAAAAACTTGATTAAAAACTAAATAGTTATTAAATTAAAAAATAATAGTTTCATATTTAAATTTATATCGAGTTAGTAATACCAAAACAACTTTATGATGTTTTTAATATTGTTTTTTCAGTAAACATAATATTATGTATACACTATTTTTTATTTTATAATTA
Source organism: Striga asiatica (assembly GCA_008636005.1). Classification (NCBI taxonomy): domain Eukaryota; kingdom Viridiplantae; phylum Streptophyta; class Magnoliopsida; order Lamiales; family Orobanchaceae; genus Striga; species Striga asiatica. Next base: position 589,904 of record BKCP01005183.1, read on the forward strand.
ATTTACGATAACTAATTTATAATTAATATATAGTTATCTATATATCTATATTTATCTATATATAAAAAGGTTGTTGGTTAAATCCTTTTTGGAAACTTTTGACCAAATAAATAATACCTTTGACATTTTATTTATAGAAAGCTTGAAAACCATAATGGTGTAGTTTTTTTTTTTAATAGAAAATCACAGTTTGAATTCAAAATTCATGGTGTAGAGATAATATTGGAACAATAATCTGTGGATAACTCATGATGGAATCTGTGGATAACTAACTACTAATCTAAATTTTTTTTTATAAATCTTCACCGAACACTTATTTGATAAAATTGTGGATAACTAAACTATTAATCTAAAAAGATTTTGAAATAACTAAGCTTATGTATTAATATCGCAACCCAAGGAAAAAAAAAAGCATAAGTGAGCCCATTTATTTTTTTATACTAAAATAAAGGGATATTACCAATTATAATTTTTGTTTAATTTGATGGATAATATCAAATCATTCCAAATTTTAATAATGTACGCGAATATCATTTCAAATATTTAGATAATATCATTCTAAAGCTCCAATCATCTAATATCGAGATATTTTTTTTCACCAATTAAATTAACACTCAATTTGCCTATAAAAATAACATACACACTCTGAGTTGTTATTGTATCCCCACTCATCAAAAAATCAAGCAAAACATAAAGAACAAATAGATATTCTATATTGATAAGAAATCATGAGGACTCATCAAGCAAAACATCATGAAAGCTCTACGCAATCCAACTCTTTTAAAGGATAAATGTATCTTTTCGAACAAAAAGATATTAAAAAATGATATTTTTGTTATTATGAGGTATTAAATTTTATGGGTATGAAAGTCGAATTTTATTCTCAAATTTTAGTATATTTCAATAATAACTTGCCATAAAATATTAATGATAATTTGAGAAAATAATATGTATTCCTCTTGAAAATCATAAACATCTTTGAACAAACATTGGTTAATAAAATTTAAAAATTAAGCGACAACAAATCTAAAAAATTGTGAGATAATATGTATATAAGGAAATATATATATATAAGAAAATTTATCGTATAGTTCAAATTTGGGTTTCAAATTTAAAAGTCAAATAAATAATTATTCATAACTTACGTGCCAATATTAACTTAGGCATAAATGAAGTAGTCAATTAATTATAGTATAATAAATTACTTAACAACTTTAATTTTTTTATTTTGATAGTTTGTACAAAATTAAATTCATTTTAATTAATGAACACTATAAGTTTTATAATTGTACTATTCACATAGATTTTTAAATATATGATAAAATTTTACGGAAAGAATTATTTTATGGAATCACATTGTAGTCCAATCGAATTTCTGAATAAATATTTTAAAATGACACTTATTTTGAAATAAATATAATGTAATTTATTATCAGTTACGTGCACCATACAAGTTGTATACTAATTACATTGACATGTTTTATGTAATTTTGCACGATATAACTTCATATAACATTTTCAATAAATTAATATAGGTAAATGTATTACATATTGATTCAATATTTTTAATTTATAAATATCATCTAATAATTATTTTTAATTTATAAATACTAATGAATATCTCTTACCCGTGCATCGCACGGGATTCGTACTAGTAAAGAGAATAAGATTAACTAATAGTAGCCAAAAAATCTAACAATATATTTTTAATGCATACCTTATTTGAAAACTTTTTAAATGCATGCATTAATTACTTGTATATACATGTTTCTAAATCAGATCAAATTGATACGATCAAGAAGATTTTTTTCTTAAATAATTTTGTCAACATCAGTAATAATTTTATTGATATCCAGTATAATAAACTACAATTTGACTTTTCATGATTCATATTAATATTTTTTAAAGAAAACATAAAAACATATTTTAAGATATAACAATATTATTAATGTTTTCCACATATATTGACTTTTCATCCTAGAATATTTGTATAAAATCGCAACAGGTTAGGTAAAATCATAATATATTAAATCTAATTTAAATTCAATATTTATTTTTATATTATTGTCAACTATGATTAACTTTTTTTGTTTTAATTTTGTTTCATAATGAAATTAATGAAAAATGTTCATTACATAGTAATCTAAATAAACTATAAATCCTTAGGATATAAATTAGAAAAGTCTCTTGATTATAGGAGAGATTTATTTTTTGAAATTTCTAAATTAAAGTTATTTATTTTATTTTATTTACATATTTTTATATTAATTACATTAATAAATAATATTAACGTACATTAAAGATTTTTCATTACACAAAATAAAAACAAGAAGACTACTTATAATTATTATAAATAATAATATGGACATTATATGACAACAAGTTTTAAAATAAAATATAATTGAGTGTTATATGGTGAACAATAAGAAGTAAAAGTGTTATTTTTTCTTATATCAATATATAAATATATATACTAAAATTAAATTTATGTTAGTATAAAAATATTAGCGGGATAATATATTAATTAGTTTACAAGCTAGCCCTAACAAACTCAAATTTAACGCTCTGGCAAAAAAAAAATTGATTAAAAGATGTAGAAAATGGATGATATAACCTATTGTTTTTGCGTTTAACTGGACAAGCTCTATACGAATGATTCATTTAACATCTTTGTCTCATGACCCAAAACCAATTTGGGTTCATGCCTGGAAGGTCGACCATGGAGGCGATTTTCCTAATACGTCAGTTGACGGAGAGATATAGGGACCAAAAGAAGGACTTGCACATGGTCTTTATCGACCTAGAGAAGGCTTATGACAGAGTACCGAGAAATATCATGTGGTGGGCCTTAGAAAAGCACAAAATCCCATCTAAGTACATTACCCTCATCAAGGATATGTACAAGGATGCGATGACGTGTGTCCGAACATGTGGGGGCGACACAAGTGACTTCCCAATTAAAATAGGACTACACCAGGGGTCAGCATTGAGCCCTTATCTATTTGCCTTGGTGATGGATGAGGTCACAAGGGACATACAAGGTGATATCCCTTGGTGTATGCTCTTTGCTGATGATGTGGTGCTAGTTGACGAGAGTAGAGCAGGGGTAAATAGGAAGTTGGAGCTGTGGAAGGACGCGTTAGAGTCGAAAGGCTTCAGACTTAGTAGGACGAAGACCGAGTACATGAAGTGCACTTTCAGCATGGCTTCACATGATGATGGTGACGTTACCCTTGACGGGCAAGTGGTGGCCAAGAAGGAGACTTTCCGGTATTTGGGATCGATGCTACAAAAGGATGGCGGCATTGATGCTGATGTTAGGCATAGAATTGCAGCCGGTTGGTTGAAATGGCGTCAGGCGTCGGGCGTTCTCTGTGATAAGAGGGTGCCACAAAGGCTAAAAGGTAAGTTCTATAGGACGGCGATTCGCCCGGCGATGCTATACGGTGCTGAATGTTGGCCTACAAAGAGGCAACATGTGCAACAACTAAGTGTAGCAGAGATGCGTATGTTGCGTTGGTTCTGTGGGCACACAAGAAGGGATAGAATCAGGAATGAGGATATTTGAGATAGGGTCGGGGTGGCCCCAATTGAGGAGAAATTGGTTCAACATCGGCTGAGGTGGTTCGGACATGTCCAACGGAGGCCTCCTGATGCGCCGGTGCGTAGGGGAGTTCTACAGCGGGTCGAGGATGTTAAGAGAGGTAGAGGTCGGCCTAAACTCACTTGGGAAGAGTCGGTTAAGAGAGACCATAAAGATTGGAGTATCTCCAAGGATTTAGTGGTGGATAGGAGCGCTTGGAGGCTCGCTATCAACGTGCCAGAACCGTGACTTTTGCTCCTTTTTTTTTTCTCTCTCTCTCTCTCTCTCTCTCTCTCTCTTTCGATCTCTTCCTTTCGGTTCGAGTCTTTTGTGTTTCTCTTGGGTTTCATCTCTAACCTACCCCGACTTGCTTGGGACTAAAGACTATGTTGTTGTTGTTGTTGTTGTATAAAAATTATAGGATGTTAATTATATTCTTTTCCAAAAGTTCTGATTTTTAATAGGGAACATAGAATTTTAATATCAAATAAAGCCTTCGGGGAAAGGCGGAGTTTAGACTTGTCAAGATTTGGTGGAATTATTTTAATATGTTTATTTATAGACTTTCTTCTAATAATATATACATTTAGTGAAGTTTTTATTTTTAAAATAATTTCTCATATGAATTTAATAAAATCAAACCCGCTTTAATACTCGCAGTGGCATAGTCATTTCAAATAATGAATATAAATCTCACTACTCAAACAGCCTGGTCACTAGCAACGTCCAAATTAATCTACTTAAAGCTAGTTAAATTTGATTTTCATATACTCGATCTAAATTTAACACTCAAACAGCCTCGTCGCTTTCAATATGCAATTCCCTTTTTTTNAAAATTCTCTTGTGGCTACATATATTGTGGTGATATAAGAGAGAATAAGGGGAAACAGAATTGGATGGGTTTATTATGAATTAATATTATGATAAAGAAAATAAACATAAGCATACTATATATTTAGCTAAATAGAATCTTAGATGCCCTTATTGCATGGAATATTTAAGTCCATATATAAGTTATCTATACTTATATTAAAAGGTATATCATTTACCAGATTTAGTATAAAGAAAAGTCAACAACATTTATTGCATTACTATTTCCGTATTATACAATCTATACTTATATAAAAGGAGATTCTTTTTACTACATTTACTATCCAGAAAAGTCAACTGCATTAAATGTCATTACTATTTTGGTATTATAATATTTTATTTATTTAATTGGTTTATTTATTTGTTTTATTTTGAAAAGGTAAGTATAATAAAAAAAATTAATAATAAAAAAATCAAATACCAAATAAAAATGTACACTTTGACTTATTTGATTATATTTGGTATTTGATTATACCAAATATATTCCTATTTAGTATATACATTAAATACTTACTAAAGTATTTATTTGTTTTCTTTGTCAAAGTTAAGTATAGAGTTGTTTATAGTATCAAATCATAAAAAAATATTAAATCCATATTGTAAAAAAAAATCATATAATTTTATAACAATTCTACTACACTATTTAACAATATTTCTTTTTTATTATATAATAAAATAATAATTAAATATTATATGGTGAACAACAATAAGTAAAACTGTTACTTTCTCTTATATCAAGGGATAAATTTATATGCTAAAATTAAATTTTTATTAGTATAAATGTTTTAGTGAGATAAATATATTAATTATTTTACAAGCTAGCCCTAACATGCTCATATTTAATGTTTAAAAGATGTAGAAAAAAAAAAACTTATAATAACTCTATTGTGTTTTAGACTTAAACGTTGGTTAAAAGAGGTAAAAATTTCTAATTTTTTAGACTTAAACGTTGATTAACACCATAAATTGAGAGTTTATATTTAGTAAAATTCATAATTGTAATAAAAAAAATTAATTTTTGCTATTATAAAAAAAAAAAAGAAAAAAAAGTACAATGAAAAAAGCAAGTCAGTTATATATCGATTTGTTATACTCCTCAAATCACATTCACAATTTGGCTACAAGGAAAGGAAACTCATTGATTTAAAATATTATTTTGTCAGTAGTCTTAATGTACAAGAGACTTTAAGACTCCACTTGAATATTATAAAACTTTTATTGAACATTGTACAATTTTCTTGCATACAATAAACTTTTAGTGAATATTGCATCTTATAATATAATATTGTCCAAATAAGTATATCTCGTGCTTCGCACGGGTCACGTACTATATATATCCCGTACATTTTTTTTTATTCATGTATATAATTATAAGCCTGGATAAATAGCCTTAAAATTGTGCATCCCGTGCATCGCACGGGCTATGTACTTCTGTACTAGTTCTATAAAAGTGGCTAAAGTTGGTCCCATAAGCTTCTAATTAATAGTTGAAACATTGTGTTATATTTGGAAATATTTTGGCAGTCTTTGAATAATTGTGATATAATAGCATCATCACATATAAAATAGCATCACTAGTACACTATTAAGTCAAAAATAATTCTTTACACTCGCATAATTAATCACGTCACATATGACACGTATCAGCAAT
>BKCP01005183.1:596034-608556 GCA_008636005.1 Striga asiatica
TACATGGTTTAGTTTGGATTAAGAATGCTTCTATAAATTTAGTAGCCGAATATTTTATTAAGATTAAAATTTAGTTCACAACTCATCAACTCGTTTTTGTTTATATATTCACATGTATCCATCAAACAGGAAATTAGGATACAATTACCTTTATTTGGTTGGTTGAAAATAATGATAGTACAGCTTGTTATATTGAAACACATAAATTAATTCCAAGAGTTCTATGACAGACTTTTTGGGGCAAAAAGTAATTCCTTGTAGTATTAGGTATGTGATGGTTATTTTAAAGTGGACCATTTTGAATAAGTCTATCTAAAAAAATTCATTAAAGAAATATGTGCTTGTTGAGTTATTCATTCTAAACATTTCATTTATTCTGGGATTATGGTGAAAATTCTACCAAAGAGAAAGTAAATAATATTGTAATTATTTCATCGATTAAAGGCATGTATATAAAGAATTAACTATTATTTAATATAAAGAGATATGATATGAAAATAATAATTGTTTGTCATGTGGTAGAGAAATAGCGCAATAATGATTAATCGTTAAAATATATTAGTGCATAATTATAATTAATAGATAAAATTATCTTAAGAATACAAATTAAGCAGAATAAAAATAATGAAATATAAATAGTATATTTTTCTTTTAATAAATGAGATAATGAAATTTGATATATACTCAATCCCACACAATATATTGACTCATTAATTGTCTTTTATGTTTTATGTTGTTCAAGAGCTTCCAATGTAAATCAAATGTTTTAAGCTACCAAATAGATATACAACATTTGTTAAGATTTGATTTCCATCTGTTTTCCAATAATCCATTCACGGTATATATGCCTAACCCTGACCAATTCAGTTATTCTTTTATTACTCTAAGCCTCAACACCATACATAATTTTTTTTATTATTTTAATAAATATCTAGGTTTAATCACTTGTAACCATATTACTTGTATTTATTTATGTATAATAAACGGATAGGAGGCGCTATGTTAATAGCCCTCTCTTTTCCTTCACTTCGCTTCGAAAAGTTCGTTGGGTGGAGCTGTATGCTGATAGGTTATAATATTGGAAGTCGATGAGTGAGATCTTTTTCAGAGTCTTCGCTTCGGCCTTGCGATTATATTTTTGGATTTTATAAACCTTATTCTAGTTGGAAAGGTTCTCCAGCTCTTTGCCACATTACTACTTTACTTCAAATTATGCGAAAAAATTGCTCTGATGCGTTATATCGGAACACAGGGTTGGTACCGAAACCAAGTCCAATTGGTTAACTATACTACCTAAAACTCGGTTCACCTGAAAATGCTAACAATATTGCACTACATGTAACGCGATACTATTCAATGCGCTACAATTTTTCTATTCAAATCTAATTCTTTATTTTATTTTTATTTTTAGATATTATTCTGGTAAAGTATACATTAGTAAAATTATTTATTTTGTTAACTAATTTAAAATATTGATTTTATTATTATATTTATATATATTTTTGTACTAGTAGTAAAATTTATTGCGAACGACTGAAGGCAGAAATTCAGTTTTGGCATTATCTACTCTGGAGATCCTCTACAGGAAATTTACCAGTACCAAATAAAATTCAAATCGAACTATAAAATTAAAATTTAAAATTAGTTAATGAAATAAATAATTTTATTTATGTATATTTTGTCAAAATAATATATATAATAAAAGTCAAATTAAAAATGAAAAAAAAATTGTAGTGCGATGAATAATGTCGTGCTACGTCTAGTGCAGTTTGTTCATATCTGCTAAGTAATGCGGAAATGTAGCGTAACATTGGAGCGAATTTTTCACACAACTTTGAAGTAGAGTAACATTGTAGCGCAACATTAGAGATGAACAGTATCGATCCAATGCAATATATTTTAGAGTTGTGCGAAAAACTCACTCCAATAATAGCACTACATTTCCGTATTACTCTGAAGATATTAACAGTATCACCTGTTTGTCCCATTTTTGTGTCTTTATTTCATGTTTATTTTCTTTTTGTTTTCCCCCATTTGTAGGTTTTTCGTAGTTTATTTGGTACATTTCGTTCGTTTTGCGTTTTTGCCTTTAGTTTATGTTCATGTGTCTTTTTGCCGTGTTTTGCTTCGTGTTTTTCCTTGTTTTTGTGTTTTCAGGAGGTAGGTTGTGCCGGTCGAGGTTGGGACTATTTGAGTCGAGACCGTGATATCGAGAATTCCCGTGGCCGAGCCAAGAAGACGACGACGGGGACTGAAAAACGGACAGAAACCATGCCCAGAAATTCTCGCGACTCGCGACTCGGGTCGCGACTCGCGAACATGTCGGGACCCGCGAGAAAAACTGGGGCTAAAAGTGCAGTTGCGAGACGATGTCGCGACTCGCGAGACGGAGTCGCGACTCGCGACCCAAGTCGCGACCAGACCCAGAATAATAAGAAAATGACGACGCACGACTCGCGACCAGGGAATTGACGATCTCGCGACTCGCGACTTATCCAGCGCGAATTTCGAGGACAGGATTTTTAGAGCAGATTTCGATCCTAGGGTTCATTATTCACTTACAGACTTTGTTTTTTACGTTCTTTCTCTGGAGAAATTCATTTCTTTTCATCTTTTTGCACTTTTGATTTGTTTTGTAGATTGAAAAACTCCTATTTCTTGCTTTGGATTTGGATGCACTTAGATTTGACATTGGATTCTTATCATTAATCGTAAGTTATTTTTCTCAATTGCTTTGTTGATGATGATGACTTGGGTTTATATGAATGTTGATGTTAAATTCGTTATGAGTAGCTAAATCCATTCACTAGGGATAGGGGATGATTGATTAGGTTCGTTATAATTGAGTGCTTTTAATTGTTCGTGTCTATTCGAGTTGTGTGAATCATAGGGTTAGTAGATTGATCACCTTTCTAACCTAGATAATCAACGTGTAGAACCGAGAGGGGAGACGTTGGTTGAATTAGGCTCGTTTAGAATAGATTTGTTCGGAAACGTATTATCTATGTGTTGTTGGAATTGATAGTTGATCGTTTACATTCACTCTCTTGTTACGAAGAGTTATTGAGAGTGAACCTCTGAACGAGAAACGATTCAAGTCCTTTAACCGAGCAATCGATTGCCGGTAATTGTGTTAGAACCGAAAGCGATTATCCCCGATTCCCTAGCACTTTAATCATTCAGTAAATTCATTTGCTATTTGCTTTCATTTTATTCAGTTTAAATCAGTAGTTGATAATTGAAACCCAAAAACGTAAATTAGAGTGTTTAATTAGGAAATTTACTTCTCTTTTTCGTGATTGAATATACGCACAAAAATATCCGGCTAACCTTCCTTGCGATACGATCCGGGGACGAATTTTTCGATTCTACTCCGGTAAAAATACTGACAACATCACCCTATATTTTTTTCAATTATTTTATTTAATTTTTTCAAAATATATATTAATAAATTTATTTATTTTGTTAACTAATTTTAAATTTTGATTGTATTGTTGAATTTATATTTTTTACACTAATATATTTCATTTAAAATAAATGTAGCGCGAATAACTTAATAAGAATAATATTAGAGTAAATTAATGGTCCAAGTTTCCTCGTGTAAACTTCCAAGCAATGGTCCATTTTAGTAATAAAGACTTTGACAGCTGTAAATTAATCGGCTCACGAGCCAATACGGGAAAATAGTACTCCTACTTATTTCGTTGACAACTACCCATACTCTTTTCATCTTTATTTATTTTGGCCGTGTTGAGTTGTGTGCCCCTTTTTTTTTAAGATAATTTAGGCAGGAATAAGTATATTTAATGATATCTCATTCACATATCTATTTTATACTCCTACACAACTATTAGATGTCATATATTATGATATTATTATCAAAAATTTTATTCCAATGCACAACTGTGTGTATAAGACCTACAAAATATTGTTAAATGGAAAATATTTCAAATCATTCAAAAATAACATTGACTCTTTAACTGAATGGTATTTTCTACGTTCGTGTGGTTGGGTCGTAAAGTCTTAAATATTAAGTCAAAAAAATAAAATGTAATGATAAAATTCAATATTTGGAACGGGTCAAGAAAATTATTTAAAATTCATCTGGCATACATTCCTGCATCACTAATTATGTCATAATATTTCTCCTTCACCATGCATATGGACAATTTTTTTTTTTTATTTTTTTTTCATTTATCCTAATCATTTATTTAGTAGTCCACGCAATATTAATTCAATAAATTATGATATTAGAGATGTTAAAATAACACAAACTAAATGAGTGATGTCCAAGTAATTAAAGAAGCGGCGTGTATTAAATGGTACCTACGAAAATCATTAAATTTCACACTACCACAGCTGCTTTTTATAGACAAAATAAGATAAGATTTTCTGGTAAGAAGCGTGCACCGAATTAAAATAGATTTATTAGTATGAGATCGTAAATTATGGTAATTAATGAGCGTGATTTTATCAAAATCTCATTCATCCCGTGTGAACGTAAATACACCCACAGAATATAACACATTTTTATGCTTAAATATTTAATATATACATAGGACCTGGTTTTGTGCTCAAATATTCCTCACAAATATTCAAAGCTACGTGATCCAGTTTTGATTTCTATCATCTTTAAACTTGACTTTAGCATTTGAGGAATCTCAAAAAATATCCACAAAATAATCTATCGTGTTGAAAATAAGTAATCGTCTATAATTTGTTTTTTTTTTCATTAGTCGAGATTTGTTTTATAGAAATATAATATATATATATATATATATTTATTAAAATTACTATTCTTCTCTTCTAACTTTTATGTATATATTTATTATTAAGATAATTAAAATATAAAAAAATAATAATTGCTATATTTTTTCCAATATATATATATAGTATTACTAACATATTTTTAACAATTTTATCAATATCAATTAATACTTTGTTATATTATATCATGTAACTTTAATCACTATTTTTTTGTTGTATATTTATATCTAATCTCAAAATCATCTCAATTTTTTGAAATTTATATCTCAATTTTTTTTTTCAAAAACCAAATTATTTTATCTCATTTTTCCAAAAAGACATAAATTTTCAAAAATATATTATATTCATATGTATGAAACAATAACTTTTTTCAACATACGTGTATATTTAAAATTGTTATATTCTATAAAAATTTATAATTAAAAATAGAGTGAGTCTTATGTTAGGCCAGTATAAAACTTGAGTCGATATACTCCTTAAAGAAATATATATATATATATATATATATATTTTAAAAAAAATATCATACTTTCAAATAAATAAATAAAATATATAATTTGATATTCACATGTATTATAGATATACTTTAAATATAAAAATTTATATACACTAAAAATAAATAAATAAATGTCATACTTTCCTAATTTTTATACTCGTGCATCTAGATACGAGCGTGACACCTAATATTTATTTATTTTTATTTTTTTTTGCTTGGAGGGCCCACGTCGGCCAGAGCCGTTTTAGATTTTGTGTTTTTTTCTTTTTTTCCTGAATTTTTCTTCCCAATTATAAAATCCCCTTAACCACTGCAATTGGCTTCAGTCATCAATCATTCTCTCAATCTCCAAAATCCTCTTCAAAGCAAAAAGCTCTTCTCAATCGGCAAAAAGTTATCGAAGCACCTCGTGTTAATCTAGCTGGTATGTGTTTCATGCTCGAATTTTCCGTTTCTCGAGTTCCTCTCTGCTGTTAATTTAATTATCATTAGCCTTGTTGAGAAATAAGCTGCCCAATTTGATTTTGCTTGAACAGATCGGATTGTTTTCACGATTTCAAACTGTTTTATTTTTATTGAATTTTTTTTCCATCTCGATTCGTTTTCATTGTTTTGGATCCCGCCGTTCTATCTGACGCAATTATGTTCATGATCTACACTCTTGAAGTCGTGAAGTGTGTATTTTTGCCTGATTGTTGTTGAAATTTGAACTGGAAAATGTTTTGGGTGTTGTTGATCATACAAACAGGGTTATATTCATTGTCTATCGGTCACATTATGAGCCAAGGGAAAATCTTGGAATGATGTAATCCAACAAGGATAAAGATAGAAGCATATATATGTAGGATAAATTTGTTGGACTCTGTGGAAGGACTTAATTTAATTAATCTGGATATTTTCATGTTGAGTATGGTGATTTAGAAAATCCTTGTAAACCTTGATCACTTAATTCTTTGATCTTGCGAGCACCGCACTTTTCATATACCGTAAGCCTTTCTTTATTATGTAGCTTAGGTTCCCTTTGCAAAAGTCTTAAATTCTAAAAAAAATCTTATGTGTGAAAATTTTATCTTGTTATCCTCTGCCTGGTACCTTGTCAGTGTTGGAAGTTGTAAAAATTAATCAACCTAAATTTCTGTTGAAGAAGAAGTCAAGAGAGGGTATATGAAATTTACAAGGATTGTTCTGGAACCTGTGTTCGATAAGATACTATGTTCCATAAGTTTTGGTCCTGGCATAGATATTTTGGAAACTTGCCAGTATTTAATTATTGAAGTTATTGTCATCTACTAGCCACCAACTCTTAATAATTGATATCGTTGGAACTTTCTGAGTGCCACAGCTGACTGAAGACCTTTCATTTCTCTTGTGGGGTTATATCCATTTTTTTATTTGTGGCTGACAAATCTTTTTTTTCCCCCTAAGCTATTTAATGAGCTATGTTTTGTGAGAATGTGTGAATCATAATACTACACTTCCAAATATGAGACCTGCAAATTTTGAGTTAAATTCTTCCTATGTTTAAGATCAGATCTGATCACTTTGAATTAATCATTCATCTTTTTCGACCATTTTAGTAAAATTTTTTCTGTTTCATTTCATTTCAGTTGACAGATCAAGAACCTAAGCACCACAAAGTCAACTCTCAAATGGAATTTCCTCAGTATTTTGCTCAGGAATGGGAATCTATCCCCACTCAGCCCATTGAGCCCGAAAAGAATTCTCCCTGCTTCGACTGCAGTATATGCCTCGACTTTGCTCGGGACCCAGTTGTAACTCTTTGCGGCCACCTCTACTGTTGGCCCTGCATATACAAATGGCTCGACTCTCAAGGCTCTTCGGACGAGCCTCCCCAATGCCCCATTTGCAAGGCTCAAATTTCCGTAAAAACCATAGTCCCACTTTACGGTCGAGGACAGTCTTTTTCCGAATCCGAAGCCGAAGGCAAAGTTATTCCCCCGAGACCTTCCGCTTGCAACATCAAGGCTCTTGCAAGCATTTTAAACCCCGAACAGCAGTTTACACCTCCTCATCATCAAATTCAAAGCCGACAAAGTTTTTCGAATAATTTTACGAATTATGGTGAATATTCTTCACTTTCCCCGTTTAATCTATGTGGGACTGCAGCAATGTCTCTTTTTCACCCTACTGCGGGGGTTTTCGGGGAGATGATGTACACGAGGGTTTTTGGTAATTCGCAAAGTGTGTATACATATCCCAATTCTTACCGCTCGGTTGGGAGCCGGAGCTCGAGGATGAGAAGGCGGGAGTTAAGGGCTGAGGAGTCTCTGAACAGGGTCACAATCTTCTTGTTCTGTTTCTTTCTCTTGTGCCTTCTTGTGTTCTGATTGTTGGATATAATACTCTGGTCAATAGTTTGTATACACTGTACAAAAATTTGTTCTGAGATTTTATGTACTCATACAGTATAAGATTGGAATATAAATTTTACTTTACCTTTCTTTTCAGAGTCTTATGATTTTTAGGTTGAAGCAACAGGAGTAACTGAGCATGAATGAAATCTTCCCAGCAATTTCCTTATGTAAAGAAAAACTTGCGAATAACATGGCTATGAACGAAAAATGGTAACCGATCGAAAAACTGGACACAAACTCGCCAAGAAACTATGTGAAATACTTTAAATATTCGGAGCTCGAGACAAATGGAACTCATTTCTACTAATCAAATAACATGGGACATTTTAACTTGGATTCAACTGGGACCCCTGTTGGAGCCAACCCTATCTTATGATGGATCTATGGACTCGACGGGACACCTGAGGAGCTTCGAAAACATGGACATTTTAAACAAATAAAGGGACCGAGTAACTTGTAGGGCGTTCCTAGCTACGCTAAAAGGACCTGCACATGACTAGTTTTACAAGGTCGCACTGAGGTAGTGTCAAACATTTCTCTAGTGCATGCAAGCACGAACAAACCTACCTGACACTTATCAACATGCAATAATGAGAAGGGGAGACACTGACGGCGTATGAGACCTGTTACGTGAAACAAGGCGTTCATGTGGAGGAGGTCAGGCAGGAGGATTTAAAATGGGGCTATAATGAGCCTTCGGAAAGGTGTTCCAAATACATTAACATGAAAGAGGCGAAACTAGATTTTTCGTAGCTAGACGCAAAAAGGGAGATAGACAGAAAAACTTGAGGAACGCCGTAGACCTGAGGAGAAGAAGTCGGGTCGCGAAGGACGACAAGTTGAGAAAAGAGGATGGAAACCAGGCTAGAGGTTTGATAGATACACACCCCATTGTTTTGAGAAAATTGACCTCGAGGTCCAACTCCAGCCTGTGTGAGCAACTTTATACGGGTTTAATGGCTCCTAGGTAGTTCATTGTTTGAACGTCAACGGTGCAGCCCAACCAATTAAGCAGAAGCGTAGACATTTTGGCGCACAACTGGATGCCATTATCGAAAAGGAGGTTGACAATTTGCCAAGAGCCGGGAACATCAAACCAGTCCAGCTTCCCGAGTAGCTATCCAATGCAAGTATAGTGAAGAAGAAGAAGATAGATAAATGGAGGATGTGTATCGACTTTAATTTTTACAACTTTAATTTACTATTCATCCATTCACATAATTTTAATTAACTATCACTTCAAATCATTTCTCTTCTACTTTTGGCAGGGCAAAATAACGATTGAGCTGTTAGCCACGAAAGGCAGACGAGAAAACAAAATACGCAAAAACGAAAGAATAAACGGTGTAAGATGATACAAAAGTAATAGAAGGCAATGCATTCGAGGTCTGGTGCGGCAAACCGCATAAAGCACCGGGCGGGTAGCTGCCCGGTGGCGGATAGGAGTATAGAACGTTTCTTGTTTTTGCGGAAATAAAGATCACGAATCAAGATGTGAATTTTGATTCATTGGTGTAAATTTTATTTTGTGCATGTGATTTGTAGCTTTTATGCAAATTATTAGTCAAATTATTAGTTGGATACATTTACTCACTTCGTGGACGTGAAAATATTTTTGGCTTATATATATAGTCGCTCTTCTTAAATAAGTGCAAATTTATGGATATGCAAAATAAAAAACAAGCCAAAAAAATAACATTCCTTATAATGATTTTCATATTAAGGATATTTTTCTTAAAAAAAAAAGTCATTCATACATGATAAGCTTCAATCATAATTAGGCAATTTAATCTTATATAAATTTTTGTTAATCTCATATAAATTCTAGAATCATGTAGCTAGGATATTTAAAAATCATATGTCTAGAATATAAAAGTAGTATATATTGAGCTAAGATTGATAATTTGAATCCTAACCACTTATAACTACTCTATAATTAATATATATATACCATAATTTAAAATTAAATATACAACTACTTTAAATTAGTATATATACTATATCAGTGAGAAGTGAAAGTATTGTCATATAAGTTTAGTTCTCGAAATTAATATATATATCATAATTTAAAATTAAATATATAATTACTCTAAATTAGTGTATATAGCACACAATTTGATCGGAGTTTCTATTTTGGATAACCATGGTAATGCTTCCAACGCATAAAAATTTAGAAGCATTTAATGACACAAGATACAATTAAAAATGAAAAATAAAGGAGCTACCATACAATGTGAGCTCAAGGTTTAGACTATTAAAAATGTATTTTTTTGTGAGCTCCAAGTTTAGACTCTTGAAAATGTATTTTTTTTAGATATTTCTAAATTTAATACAGTAGATTGTATATCAAAATAACTTTATTTGAGCAAACTTAAATTATAAATATTTACATCAACACTTTAAATATTATATATTAAATAATTCATCTTTTCAGAATACTCGATGCTTCATATGATAGCTGATTTAATATTATACCGCGTATATAAAATAAAAAATATTACATATCCTTTTATAAATGAGAAATATATATAATTCCTAATAGGGAAAATAATAAAAATCTAACTAAACCAACCTACATGATATTATGCCATTCTTAAATTAATTAGATGGTTAAGGCGTTTATCAAAGAGAAACAATTAATATTTCAAATAGTAAATATTATAGGTTATATTTGGTAAAACTAGCTGATAGTTCAGTTAAGCTAGCTGATAGCTGCTAATCTAGCTTATAACTTATCAATAATTTTTTTAGTTTATAGCTTATGACTTATAGTTGAAAAGTTAGCTTATATGATAAAAGTGTTTGATAAAATTAGCTGATAAGCTAGCTGGAAGAAAAAATTTAACTATCTTATTTGAAAATTCAACTAAGAAGCTTATCAAATAAGCTTGAGCTTTTTAAAAAAGCTCGTCCTACCTTTAAAGATCTGTTAAAAAAGAAACTCAGAAAAAGAGGCTTATTTGAATACAGGGAGCTTATAAACTAACTAAATAAGTTATAAGCTAACTTATTTGTCTACCAAACATAACCTTAGTCTGTCAAACTTTTGGCATCCATATTATCGATTAAACATTCATCTACTAACCATATCAAAGAATAGAAGTAAACAGTAAAGCGGCCACTGTCCCAGATTTCATGTTCAAACAGCTTTGATGTTTGTTAAACTGAATCAAAAACATTTTATTAAGCGTAAGTATATTTGTCACTACAGTGTGACAATCATCAGACCACATTCTTACCCTACAGTCAAGTCTAAAAATATTATCTACACTTGAAGCTTTTGTAAGAAAAACAAAAAGAAAAAAAACACACACACACACACACAATAGAAGCAATTCACAGCCAATTCTATTTTCTGAATTCTGAGAGAGATTAAACCATCTTGGGAGCCATTGATGCATGACAAACCTGGTACAGGAAAAGATGATACAATAAAATGTGATAAATAAACTGAATAAAGCTAAACAAATTCGGCTACTGACAAATTTCCGAGATTTTCGAGTCGAAACAGAAAAAATCGATATGACATATTTAGTGTCACCTTTTATGAAGCCAATATTGGAACACCACAAGCAATAGGAGCATGTTTTCCCTCTTTGTACACAAGGTTGCCTCTTGCAAAGGTTGCTAAAACTTTTCCGCTGAGTTTCGATCCCATGTAGGCCGAGATATTCTGCACAAGATTAAGTACATTGAATGAGCAAAAAAGTCGAACAGTTTTCAGAAGGAAAAAAAAAAAGAACAATTAAAATCATGGTTAATGCAAATATATACCGGATGCTTAATGTATATAGGGTGATTATCGTCAAGTTCAAATTCCAGTTCAGGATCCCACACAACAATATCAGCATGAAACCCATTTGCAATTGCCCCCTGCAAATGAGATTTCGGATAATTCGAACAATAATTTCGATGTCTCAAAAACTTTCAATTTATTGAAGCAAAAAAAAAATAAAAAAAATTATCATTTGAATTACCTTAAGATGTTGTCCTGCAAGCTTTGCCGGCTTCTCACTCCACCATGAAACTAACTGATTGAGACTGATTCCATGTTTAAGTCCGAACGTCCATGTCACAGGGAGAACAAACTGCGAAATCGATGGTAATAATCTCAGAATAATTGCCGAAAAAAAAAAGAAAAAATAATCATGACCACAAATATATTTTTTAGTCTCAGACATTTTGCAGTAATAATATTCACCTGCAAAGACGAAATACCACCCCACGCCCTCAGAAAGTCACCCTCGCCGAAGAGTTTAAGCTCCGGAACCGAAGGCGAGTGATCAGAACTCAACATATCAATGTGCCCATCCTAANGATAAAATAAAAAGTAAAAAAAATAAAAATAAAAAAATTAAGGGTGATAATTCGAAAACACAACAGGTATAGTACCAGCAGAGCTTCCCATAGCTTTTCTCGATTATCCGCATCACGAATAGGTGGAGCACACTTGAATCGAGTGTCTCCATCGAGTATATCTTCAGCCGAAAAGGCCAAATAGTGAGGGCAAGTTTCAACTGTAATGCTATCACCTCTACTTTTAGCTTCCTATACAGAGACACAAAACAGGAAAAACGAAAAACGTTAAAAATACGAGATCGCTCTATGTATTTAAGTTCCAGATCATTTTTCTAACATCATATACGTAATGAACTGTGAATTATTTTGAACATTTTCTTTTTTCAAATGTTATAATACCTTAATGAGTTGTAAAGAGGACCTGGCATCAGCAAGATGAACAATGTGAAGATGAGCTCCATCAGCTGGGCCTCCTGATTGGGTATCCTTTGTTACAGTTAATAGCTCACTTATTGCTCCTTCTTCCCTGAATAAAGTTATTTTTTTATATAAAAAAAAAAAAAAAAAAAAAAAAAAAAAAAAAAA
>BKCP01005183.1:620830-634480 GCA_008636005.1 Striga asiatica
AAAAAAAAAAATTGCTAGTGTTTACTTTTCTTGTCATTTTTGTAATTTTTTTCACTTCTTACCAATTAAATACACACAAAAGACTCACAAATCCATTGAAGGATTAAAAAGCTTAATTTAATGTCTAGAAGTTAGTTTATATATTATTAGATTATGGTTTTTGTGGTAAACGCAACTAATAAAACTATATACTCCTAACATGCAAGAAATAAATTTTTTGATACAACTTCAACTAATTTATCTAGTAACGGTGGTACGAGAATAGACTACAGTAACGGTAGCATGCATCTTCTTTAGAAGAAGTGAGACTGGTAAACCAACAATGTTCCGATTAGAAGGTGAATGAGGCGATGAGTAATGATATTTTTCTCGTCATTTTGAGATTTAGGTAGGATTGAACCCTTATTTCAATTTTTGAACACTAAACAACTAATCATTGTTTTAATATTTAAAAAAAAATCTTTGTTTTATTTTTTTTACCCTTATCGATTCGGTATCGGTTTTACAGAACTCTTACGGGTTCAAACCGATACCGTACCGATAGTGATTCGGTAACCGACTATCGGTTACCGTTACAAGCAGTTCGGTACGGTTCGGTATATTTTCTTGTCGGTTCGGTTTGGTTCGATTCGGTTTTCGGTTAAAAAATACCAGCCCTAGATATTATTATCTATAATGTTCTTAAAAAATAATTTTGTATATAAATTGTGTTATGCAGGCAATGATCATGATCATAATAATAGACATATAAACATATCATTAAATTTAAAAAATCATATATTATTGAACACGTCCCAATATACAACACTATTGGTTTGATTCTTTGGCACGTCATCTTCGCCACAAATTAAGATTTTCAAACATTTTCGATTAGTGACACGGGAAACAACAATATATAACTGGTCATGACTGAACACTGGTTTCTTAAGAAATAAGCCAACATGAGATAAGGATTGTCTCTGGCTCTTGTTTATAGTCATGGCGTAAGAAACCATAACGAGAAACTGTCGCCACTGGAACTTGAAAGGAATTCTAACATCAGAAGGAGTTATTTCCATTCTTGTAATCAACACCTTATCACCAGCATGATCTCCTGTGAGTATCTTACACTGAAGAACGTGAGTCGATAACTTTGTCACTACCAATCGTGTCCCATTACACAAACCCATAGAATGATCCATGTTCCGCAACAACATGACTGGAGTTCCAATCTTCAAATACAACTCATGGTTCGGTATTCGGAACACTTGATACTATAAAAAAACTCAGGCTTATGCAAAAAATTAAATAAGTGAAAATGCAGTTACCAAATAGCATTGATTCGTCGATTTTCTCGATATCAATCAATGTGTTGAACCTTCGAAAGTCAAAACGGAAAATTGGAAAGTCACCCTTGTAGCTTATGTGTTCGGTTCTACCATGTAGTATAAGCCTGTATTGTGCAATGGTGGATCTATACATTCCGATATTACTCTCGACTTGATAGTTTCGAAATGCATAGACAACACCTTCTTCGAATTCATTGATGAAAGTTGGGATGTTGATTTCTCTTACTATTCCAGTAATTCGACCTCCCTAAAAAAAAAAAAATAATATTAGATATTAGATATTATAATTAACATGATGAGAAAAATGGATAATCATCATTTTTTATTATGAATTAAACCTCAATGTCATGAAGACAATTTCAAGGATGTTCTTGTAGGATGAGTATTGATTAGTCCTTTGGAAAACTCGAACCACCCTCAACTTGAGCATTGGCCTGTTGGTCCTTGTTACTTGCTTGATGTTTCCCCATGCTCTCGCCATTTTTCTGTTTGTATGTGAAATTGTAGTGTGAGATTTTTCTGATACGTGATATAGGCTCTGACGTTTATTTTATAGCCATGGGATGAAAGTAGATAACTATTAGATGATAAGATTAGTTGGACTCACGTTAATCTCTCTTGATAAGATCTTTGCACGTGATTTTAATTTCAGAGTTCCAATAAATTCAAACTCTAATATCATGATAAGATTAGTAAAACGTGATTTATCAGATTGTTAACTCTCATGATTTATCCACCATAGGACTCGCTATTTGTTATGTTTTTTAAATGAATGACATTGAATTCAAATGGAATATATTTCGGTCAATCCAAACACAAATGATTATCACGTTGATATGGACCGAAATTTTTATGATGATAAGATAAGTGGAAAGTAGTTAAGAAGTGGAGATTTTTGTGTGATAGCATCATTACATAATTACCATCACCATCAATCTTTCCATTAAAATTCGGTCCATACCAACGTGATACAAAAAAAATTCTTGAAAATTTTTTTTACGTCAAACAAATAATATAATCTTTTACGTCAAAAATTTTTGTATGTTAAAATTTTAATTCAAACAAATCTTTCCATCTTTTTACGTTAAGATTTTAATAATAATAATATATATAACACAAATTAAAATAAATGTTATAATGAAAATCCATATTTATGAATATAATCCATTATGATAAATTATTGAAAAATCACGCAATATAATCCATTAAATGTACTTGATTTAGTTATTGTTAATTCCGTAAATTTTTTTGTTTAAAAAAAAAATACAGCAATTTTGAATTCAAATGGAATTCAAAGAGTAATACTCGGTCAATAAAAACCTAAACCAATTTTAAATATTGTATATTAATTTTCAACCTTATCATGTATGATGATAAGATAAGTGCAAAGTAGTTAAGAAGTGGAGATTCTTGTGTGATACCATCGTTACATAATTACCATCTTTCCATTAAATTTCGGTCCATACCAATGTGATACAAAAAAAATTGTTGAAAAATTTTTTATGTCAAAAATTTACATCAAACAAATATTATAATCTTTTACGTCAAAAATTGTTTACGTCAAAATTTTAGGTCAAACAAATATTTCCATCTTTTTACGTCAAAATTTTAATAATAATAATTTATATATAACACAAATTAATATAAATAATATAATCAAAATTCATATTCATATTTATGAATATAACCCATATGATAAATTATTGAAAAATCAGGCAATATAATACATTAAATGTACTTAATTCAGTTATTGTTAATTCTGTATTTTTTTATGTAATCTTATATTTGATATTTGTTAAAATTTGTATTAATTTATATCTTATATCATGACATTATACCAATTTTAAACTAATATACAGTAGAAGTCAAAAATAAAATGACACGGGAAATTTTCACATTCATGCGACATTTAATAAAAAAAAAATATCCAACGACCTTTTATAAGGATAACAAATATAATAACACTAAAATTTATTATAGAATTCGGAATTCAACGACATGGAATGAAATTAAAATTCATAATAATCAAACTCTAAGTATCATAAATATCCCCTGCTCCTTGCTAATGTTGAGGGAAAATATCAATATTTTGAGGGAAAATCCCACCATATTTGATAACATGAGTTCTTCCATGAAGCACAAGTTTCCATATGTTGGTTATGATATCCTTCTTCCCATGATTAAATTCAACGACATAGTTGTTGATCGCATACACCTCGCCTTCGTTCAGTACACCTCGAAATGCTCCCATATGTTTGGAACGTATTATCCCTTTAATGAATGTACCCTACAATATAAATTTATAAATATGAATTAAAATATTTTTTAAAATTACATAAATTTGATATTACAAATAAAAATATTTACCTGTTCATCATGAAACAGTATATGGAATGCGTTCTAGCTATCCCGTTGGTGATGCGTTTCAACTATTAGGACTGCTTTCAAGTGCAAAAAGGCTTGTTTCTCCTACTCACTGAATCGAGTGTATCCCAGACTGGCGGCATTTATTATCAATGTGTTCTGAAATTTATTTCTTTTTTTCTTTTTCTCTATACAATTTATCTCAGTTCTTTTTTTTTCTCTGCTGTGAATGACGTGAACTTTTTTTTTCTAAACTGTGAATGACGTGAATTTTGTTGAGTAGTGGTAGTGCATATGATTTTATACCAAAACCATTTTTGAACTCAATATTCGCATAATTATAATTATGTAATGATAATTATGGATCCAATTGTGACTTATCCAAATATCCCTATAATATCTCTAACCAATTAATTTTTGAATTAATCATGTAATGATAATTATGGATCCAATTGTGACTTATCGACTGTCCCAATAATATCTCTAATAAACAAAATTTTGAATTGAAGTATGACTTTTTAAAAATTTCGTATATTATAAATGCAGTAAATATGGTTTCTATATTTAGATTGTCGAAGTTTTTTTTTCTTTGGTCAAAAGTTTCTAAAAAGGTATTTTAAGAACAACCTTTATATATATATATATATTATTTTTATATATGATTCGTGAATGTATTGAGTTTAAATAGACTCGCACGCGTCTTTCGCTCGAGTAGGCGCCGTGACGTACGATACCCGCTTTGTAGGTTGGCGGCTGCCCGCGGAGGGGTGGTGGAAGTTGAATACGGATGGGGCTTTTGACTCTTCGACGGTGCTAGACAATGCCGGTGGATTAATCCGGGATGAGATAGGCCGTTGGATTGATGGCTTTACCATGAATATTGGGGCTTGTACCATCAGGGGAGCAGAACTTTGGGGTCTCTTTCATGGACTCCGGCTTGCATGGGATTTGGGATTTCGTAAACTAATTGCCGAGGTGGATAGCCAATGCGTGATCCAGTTGGTCTTCGGGCCCGAGAACTATGCCGGCCCACATGCAGCGCTTGTTAAGGAGATCCGACGGATGGCTCGGTGGGATTGGAGGATTCAGATACAACATGTTCATCGAGAGGCCAATTTTGCGGCTGATCATCTAGCGGGCATTGCTTCATCTTTCTCGGTTGGTTTCCACAGGCTTCATACTCCCCCAGATGGGCTTCGTCACTGGCTGAGCCATGATATTATGGGAGTTTTCTACCCTCGTCGGGTCCGTAACTAGGTCTTTGACCTCTTTCATTGTACCAAAAAAAAAATAGACTCGCACGCTCGAGAATCCTATTTGACAATTTTTTAGCTTTGTTGTTTGACTTTGATGAATTTTAATTTATTTCTTATTCAAAATTAACTAGGCTTGAAATATTCATAAATGTACTGAATATTTATGATTTGGGCGGCCTTCGAAGTTTGTATTCCAAGATCATTTGCACTTGTCGCAGCTGAGGCCATGGCCCAGGACCAATTGAAGGCCCCCCGGCCGGAATGCGGTAGGCGAATGTTCCCATAGAAGGGTTTGACCCTCAACTGAATGTCTCAGCCTCTACTAAAGATTTATTTGCGGTGGAGCTGGTCTAGCAATACGATAACTAGGAGGAGGAGTAGCCTATGCCTAATTCTTTTTATATTAACTAGGCTTGATAAATTCATAAATATACTAAATAATTATGGTCATTTTTAAGAATATTAATTATGATTTAATATCATTTTCTATTGTAGATGTGACATATAAGGTATGAATTTTTTCTCAGTCTTTCCTTTTTCCTCATATTTCTTTTAAAATTGTAACAAATTTGCTAATGTGGCAGGAAGCCGAACTAAACATTTTGGTTATAATCTTGCCTTGCTGATCTCACTGCTAATGTACCGAGAAGCCGACTTGAACACTTTGGTCATAATCCTGCCTTCTCCAATTTCTGTTGTTTCTGTCTATCTTTAGGCTCGGACCGCCGGTTGGATGTCGATCTGGGTGTCGTGCCGACGGGAGTCACCTAGAAACTCTGCTTTCGAGGATTCTTTATTGTCTGTTCAATTGTTTTGTTTGGGGTATTAAGGGGGTGATTGGATATGAATTCAACTAGTAAAAAAACGAGTTTTTTTTTAACTATAGTTAAGTTTTAGAAAAGTAGTATGGTTAGTTGTTAGTGGATATATTAAAATAATATTTAAATTAAAATAATTAAAGTTGATTTTATGTAAAAGTAGGAGAAAATGATTGGAAGTGATAGTTAGTTAAAATTATGTGAGTGAATGAATAGTAAATTAAAGTTGATGTGATATGTAATAATGATTGGTTGATATTATTTAATTATATTGTTAATATTGGAGATAGTAGAAGTGAGTTAAGGTTGAGTTAAATTTGAGTTTTGAGTGAGATATTTACTGTTGAAATTATATACAATCATGCCCTAAGTTATGGACCCATACTTTTCAATTCGGGTGTCAACAATTTGATAACAAATACAAAAATTATTAACTTTTAAATATATTTATAATTTAAGTTATTCAAGTGTATTATAATTTAAAGTCCTAATAGCCATGTAATGAAGTTCAGATCTACTAGTAGTACCACTTCAAACAAAACACATCGTATTACGAAACACAACACATAAATTACGAAACATAAATCGACACCTAGGACCAGGACATTTTGTGTTAGTGTATTGGGAACTAGGGATATTCAATTTGATTTACTAATAATATTAAATATATAAAAATACTAATATTCATTATCTTATTACTATTTCTAAATACCTTATTTTATAATTTAAAATGACACTTATCATTCACAAGACTCTCATTTTATAATATTAGAGTATCTCTAACTCAGGTCGTATAATAGGTTAATAGATGATTTTATCTAATTGATGAATACTAATTTTATTAAATATCGATTAGAATATATAGATGATTTAATTTAATTTATAAAGGTTCATATAATTATTTATTTTTACAATATAAATATAAAGTCGAGGATCGTAAAAATATGATCATCTTGATATATCAAGTATGAAAAATCAACAACACGTGAAAACATTATTAAGTTTTAAAATATATTTATAATTTTATCTTAATTTTAAAAGTGGAATATACATGAGTGAACTTATTAAAAACACCAAATATTGACATGCGGGATTAAGAAATATCAAGATTTACACATTAAGTTACACAACTCCATAAATTCCTCCTATATAAAAATATGAAAAGTTTCCCGAACTTATTTGTCGACTAACGAAATTTTATATGTCGACTTTTGGTGATATATAATTTTATTTATCGAATTCTTATGTTTCGAAGTAGTTCCACGTTTGCTCATGTTTATTAAGATATTTAAAATTATAAAACACTAGGTCAAATTATATTATAAATATATTTATATTAATTACGAATTTTAATATTAAAATACTTTATTATAAATTTTATTATAAAAAATAATGTAGCTCAAATAATTAAATCAATAATGATAACCTTAATAATGTAAGAGAAACCATAATTATGTTATTTATGTATTTAATTTATAATACAATATTAATATAATTTATTCTTTTTTTATCACAAGCCACATACCACTTTATGCTTTATATATATATATATATATATATATATATATATATATATACACACGAAGGGATTAGCTCTTTAATAATTAATATAAAACTCAATTTTTTTTATAGGAAGGAATAAAGCCAAAGCGACAGACATCACCCTAAGAGCATCTCCAATGCTCAACTTTCAACATTAATTAAATTTGAACACATGTCAATCAATGGATTAATGTTTAATCTACATGAACTGAATGTTAAAAGAATAGGACTTTCATTTAATTGTTGCCTCCAATGCATCCATTCAACAACCATACAATTTGTATATGTGGATTTATTCAATTATTAATAAAATCAAAGAGCATATTAGAAAAAAATCACAAATTCCAATAATTACATGCATGATGTTGTTTTTTGTTGATTCAGTTAATTTTTATTTATATCATCAAATTTATACAATTATTATTTATTCAATAATTTCTCAGTTACAATAGGTATAACCACACAATAAATATTTTTTTAATCGGTTCAAAATAAAACAACAAAATATTAAAATTGCAATAACTCAACAAATTAACAAATATCATGAACATAATATTTTACTTTTCAGGACATTATTATTGATAACTTTTTTAAATTTTAGTTGTAACTCATCAAATAATTATATTGTATTCAAATAAATTCTCAAATGTTTTCTTGGATAAATGTAAGGGTGGGGTTTTTCCAAGTTTATGAAAAGCTCAAAATTTGTATCAAATAATTATCAAAATGTTGAGTCATCATGTTAGAAAGAATGTGAGAAATTAGAAAGTGAGCTTGACAATGTTAACATTAATTTTTTACACATAAGCATGAAAGGACCCATAATCTAATGCATTGGAGGATAAATTATTTACACACTTTCTATCTAGATGAGGTGGATAACTTTTTACTCTTTCAAAAGAATGCATTAGAGATGCTCTAACCTTAAAATCGATAAACGGGAATGCATTACAATATAAAACTCTAAAAATTTTTATATAGGAAGGAATTAGTCGTTAATGTTGATTAATCTATATCTATACTTATATTAAAGAGGGTACTATTTATTAAATTAAGTAGCCAAAAAAGTCAACAACATTTATTGCATTACTATTTCCGTATTATATTATATAAAAGGATATTCTATTTACTACATTTATTATCCAAAAAAGTCAACTGCATTTAAATGTCATTACTATTTTGGTTTTATAATATTTTATTTATTTAATTGATTTATTTATTTATTTTATTTTAAAAAGGTAAGTATAATAAAAATATTTTAATAATAAAAAAATTAAATACCAAATAACAATGTACACTTTGACTTATTTGATTATATTTGGTATTTGATTATACCAAATATATTCCTATTTAGTATATACATTAAATACTTACTAAAGTATTTATTTGTTTTATTTGTCAAAGTTAAATATAGATTTGTTTATATTATCAAATCATAAAAAATATTAAATCCATATTGTAAAAAGAAATTCATATAATTATATAACAATTCTACTACACTATTTAACAATATTTCTTTTTTATTATATAATAAAATAATAATTAAATATTATATGGTGAACAACAATAAATAAAACTTTACTTTCTCTTATATCAAGGGATAAATTTATATGCTAAAATTAAATTTTTATTAGTATAAATATTTTAGTGAGATAATATATTAATTATTTTACAAGTTAGCCCTAACATGCTCATATTTAATGTTTTAAAAGATATAGAAAAAAACTTATAATAACTCTATTGTTTTTAGACTTAAACGTTGATTAAAAGAGGTAAAAATTCTTAATTTTTTAGACTTAAACGTTGATTAACACCATAGATTGAGAGTTTATATTTAGTAAAATTCCTAATTGTAATACAAAAATTAATTTTTGATATATTTTAGAATATCTTTAAATTCATTATAAAAAAAAGAAAAAGAAAAAAACACTACAATGAAAAAAAAAAGTCAGCTATATATCGATTTGTTGTACTCCTCAAATCACATTCACAATTTGGCTACAAGGAAATGAAACTCATTGATTAAAATATTATTTTGTCAGTAGTCTTAATGTACAAGAGACTTTAAGACTCCACTTGAATATTATAAATTTTTTATTGAACATCGTACAATTTCTTGCGTATTATAAACTTTTATTGAATATTGCATCTTATAATATAATATTCTCCAAATAAATATATCTCGCGGGTCACGTACTATATATATTCCGTACATTTTTCTTTATTCATGTATATAATTATAAGCCTGGATAAATAGCCTTAAAATTGTGCACCCCATGCATCGCACGGGCTCTGTACTAGTTTATATTAAAAGGTATACCATTTACCAGATTTAGTATAAAGAAAAGTCAACAACATTTATTGCATTACTATTTCCGTATTATACAATCTATACTTATATAAAAGGAGATTCTATTTACTATATTTACTATCCAGAAAAGTCAACTGCATTAAATGTCATTACTATTTTGGTGTTGATACCTAATTTGGCTCCGATTAATTAAATAAAAAATAAAATAATAAAATACGGCCAAATAATCAATGAGCCGACAATACGAAATAAATAAATGTACAAACAGGTTTTCGGTACCGATCAATCAGAAGCCGCCTCAGATAGACGTCAATCGAAGCCATCAAAGGTCATAAACGGGACCCACGGTGATTAATTTCACATTAGTCAAATAATGTACCATTTTTTGTTTATTCTATTGTCCACTTGCAAAAATGGTGAAACATGTATATATATGTGAAAAGAAGAAATAGAAAGGGACTCACTTCCCATTTTTTTTCATCTCCCCCAACAACAAAAAAAGGAGATTTCTCTCCAAAGTAATAAAATTCACCT
Organism: Striga asiatica; assembly: GCA_008636005.1. Lineage (NCBI taxonomy): Eukaryota > Viridiplantae > Streptophyta > Magnoliopsida > Lamiales > Orobanchaceae > Striga > Striga asiatica. Next base: position 630,984 of record BKCP01005183.1, read on the forward strand.
ATTCTCAATTATTTTTTGTTCTTAAATTTCATACAAGCAATTCGTATTATTTTTTGCGGTTGATCGTCCGATTTTCGACATCAACAGTTTGGCGCTAGAAGGAGGGCCCCGTAATTTGCTCGGGGTCAATTTTCATCAAGAAACGGCTACGTTCCCACTGCAAAATATTCCCTAAAGATTGGTATGAACATCCACATTTTTATTTTTTCTACAGACCCGCCCCCGTTTTGTGTACAAAAAAAATCCTAGTCAATTCTTGGGGCCTTTCGGTTCACTGAAGANTTCACCACTCATTTTCAGAACCCCCAAATTAGACCATAATTTTCCACATCCTCACCATTTCCCTCAAATGCCTCAAATATCTAACTGTCACTAGTATCCTGCAAGCTGGAAAACATATCTTGTAGCAAAAATCAGTCTTCTCATTTCTTTTGCCATACAATTTTCAGTGGGCGAAATCTGAAATTTCAATTTTGTGCGCGGATTCTTAAGCTTTCCAAAAGAAATCCCACTAAATGCTTTGATTGGAAAAGTGGAATCTGAGTCTTGGGCAAGAAGGCCCTTTCTGCATCTCATTTTTCCTTTTCTTCTGGGTTGAATAAACACCCCTTTCCTGCATTGCATTTCATTTTTGCCTTTTCTTTTGCACTGGATAAAGAAATGGGATAATATTAATACCACATCCACTTGGTCATTATTGAGCCACGTGAGTGGGCACTGTACTGTCAGAATACTACTATTCATATCACATCGTATTAATTGAAAAAAAAATAATAAAAAAATAAAAAAATGAGGAGAAAAAGAAGAGACAGCAAACACCAGGCCGCACGACCCCCACCGAGACCATGTCTTCTCCGGCCGATCTCACCATCTTCGGCTAAGCAGCCAGCAACCGAGGTCGACCTCGCCTCCTCCGGCCGACCGCCGAACCGTGTTACCAGCCGAGGCCCACCTCGCGACCTGCTGAACTCATGCCGTCAAGCCGGCTCCACGCCGAAGTCCGAGCCGCAGAGGATGCCGAACTCAACGGGACGATCTCACTGTCACCAACCTCACAGAACGACAGGACAAATCCCGAAAATACAGCTCGGGCCCTAATTTTCTTTCGACTCCAACCTCATATGACGAGCCGACCTCGCCCTCTCTAAATCAACTTCGGCCACCCCGATGCAAGTTCTGAGCTCGCACGACTCCACGCCGAAGTCCGGGCTGACCCGAATCCACAACAACGGCCCGACACCGAGCTCGGACTCCGAAACGTTCAAGTCCGGGCTGACCCAATATCACAGTCGCAGCCGGGCGCCGAGCTCGAACCTCAAAGCTATCAAGCCGACCTCACTTCACAGCCTGGATCCGTCAAGTCGCAGCTGTCGGACAGACCTTGCCACCATGACTAGCCACCTCATCGTCTTCAATCTTCGACCTCAGCCCGGGACTGACACATAGCCGGCGCCGACCTCACGTATCCCGATTCATAATCGCAAATGTCGATCTCACAGTCGGCTGCCGACTCCACACCATGGCAGTCGGGGCCGAGCCTCTCCATCACCAAGCTCGGGACCCCACGTCACAAGCCGAACCCCACTCACAGTAGAAGCCCGACCTAGCCGTCGGGGCCGATTCCACGTCACAGCCCGGATCCACCAAATCGCAGCAACGGTAGGCCGCCTCCAAGCCCCCGAGGCAGGTATCGTGACATCGGAGCCGACCTCACAGTCGACAGGTCGGGCTGAACATCCATTTCTCAGCCCGAACTCTAAATTCCTGCATAAGACGACAGACCCAACCTCGCTATGTCCGACTTCGCCCTCTCCGGCGCCGACCTCACAGCGGACATTAACCACCGACCATGGCCACTGTCGCAACTACCGTCGCTGATCTCGCCGCTACGGCGTCAACGAGCGCCGACCACTTCCCGATAATGCAGTCCTCATATCCCGATGCCGAGCTCGCCCCCAAAAGCTGAGGTTCTTTTTAACCTCGCCAGTTGTCGCCGCCGGAAAGAAGGTTCTTTTCTCAAGCCTGGACGCTGGGCACACCTAGATGCCGACATAGCCGCGGCCGTCCTAACTCAGATGCCAGCCGCCGCTTAACCGCCAGGACCGACATTGAGCCGCAAACCTCGAAATTGACAGATCGGCTGCTCCTCAATCGGCTGCTGCAAACGGCGTCTGATTTCTCGATTACCGTGGCCAACTTCTTCTGGAACCCCTTGTAATCGATCCACCTCAGCACCGGGAAGAAATCTGCCCGGCAGGACACGCCGCCATAGCCGAGTCTGCTCGTCCTTGCTATTTTGGACTTCACCCAATTAAACCACCGGAGTCCGACTCGCTGCCAGGCCAGTCAGACCTCTTTCCCCGCCACTGGAATTAGCTTGGCGTCTCAGATTTGATCGATTAGTGGGAAATCTTCTGAAGGAACGAGACTTGGAATCGACGATTGGAATAAGTTTTCTGCCGCAGCCCATTAATCGCGCAATTAAGTAGGAAAGGTAGGTTTTCTTCTGGGCCGAATAGTGCAATTAGAATTAATTATATTTGAGCCCAATATTGAAATTAGAGTAAATAAGACTTGGGCCCGATAGGGACTTGCGAATTTATTTTGTAAAAAATGTAAATATAAGGGCCCTAAATATGCTGTAATAGATAGAGTAAATAGAACTAGGCCGAAGCGAGCGACAAAAATCACATGGTCGAGGAGCTCAACCCGGAACCGAGCGAAAGAAGAACTGACTTCTCCCAAAATCGATGATATTCCTAGTCCTACGCTCTGCACCGACATAAGGTAATCATACTCTCAATCTCGCTTTAAATGCATACATATATATGTGTATATACACGCACCTAATGATAGTAATAGTATAATAATAATAAACGAATAATAAATATATACACGCATATATGCATATATGTGAATAAAAATATATACCGAATCGTATTTCGTTAAAGTCGAACCGAGACGGGAAGGATTAGGGAAGTTGGTCTGCTGCAAGCCTTCGGGATAGGCACGACTGTTCCTCTAGCACTTCTCACTCTCGGAAGGTCACGAGGCCTTCGAGCTCTCGCTCCGACCAAGCCGACATTATTTCGCCCGCCGTTGAGCCCTTGCTCCGGCGAGGTTGATGTCATTATCCAGTCCGGCGACGAGCCCCTGCTCTGCCGGGCTGACGTCGTTACATCGCCCGTCATAGAGCCCTTGCTCCGGCTGATGTCATTATCCAGTCCGGCGACAAGCCCCTGTTCCGCCGGGCTGACGTCGTTGCATCGCCCGTCGTAGAGCCCTTGCTCTGGCCGATGTCATTATCCAGTCCGGCGACGAGCCCCTGCTCTGCCGGGCTGATGTCGTTGCATCGCCCGTCGTAGAGCCCTTGCTCCGGCCGATGTCATTATCCAGTCTGACGACGAGCCCTTGCTCTGCCGGGCTGACGTCGTTGCATCGCCCGTCGTAGAGACCTTGCTCCGGCCGATGTCATTATCCAGTCCGGCGACGAGCCC
>BKCP01005183.1:636158-651165 GCA_008636005.1 Striga asiatica
CGTAAAACTAAAGGCCTACGCGCCATTAGGCCGAAATGCCGTAAAACTAAAGGCCTACGCGCCATAAGGCCGAAATGCCGTAAAACTAAAGGCCTACGCGCCATTAGGCCGAAATGCCGTAAAACTAAAGGCCTACGCGCCATAAGGCCGAAATGCCATAAAACTAAAGGCCTACGCGCCATTAGGCCGAAATGCCGTAAAGCCAAAGGCCTACGAGCCACAAGGCTGAAACGCTGTAAAACTAAAGGCCTACGAACCGTGAGGCCGAAGTGCCCTAAAACTATAAACTGAACCCTAAAAGCAGTTCGGCCCAACTAGATATGCGACAAGGTGCGCTCATTCATCGCATACATTCGTCATACATTCATAACATACATTCATCATACGTTCACGCATTCTCATATGATCACATCATGCATACCACCTCGTAAGAAACACAGAGCTCAAAGCTCAATCAAACCAAGAGCTCAAAGCTCACTCAGACAGATAGCTCTCAGCTCACTCATGTCGACAATTCAAAATGCATTTCTGCATAAAAACGGGTACCAAATTAGCCGACCAGGCTGCTCAGGCCCCATCCAATTGCAAATTCGCAAAATTGCCCATTCTCTCAAATCGACTCAACTCGTCAAAAGATTAAAGAGCATGATTATTGTAAATACGTTAGGCCAAAGCTTGAAATGATCAACAACACGTACAAGGGTCCCAAAGTGCCCGAAAACAACAAAACAACGATCCAAGTAACCAAAGTTACTCGATAAAGATTAAATGAGTCCTCGAGATGCATAAAGTAAAAGCCGACAAAATAAATGTGATCTCTTGAACCACGCAAAAATTATCCGACACGCACGCTCGTCGGCATATTTGCGATTTCACCAATATCTCTCATTACACGTAGATCCTAACGCCATAAAAAGAGCTCAAAGCTCAAAGATCATGAGGTGAAAACATCGCCAAATTATCAAGAATAAACGCGACTTCAGAACAGTTCAATCAGAACATGTCCTAAACTCGGGGGCCTCCTGTTGATACCTAATTTGGCTCCGATTAAAAATAAAAAATAAAATAATAAAATACGGCCAAATAATCAATGAGCCGACAATACGAAATAAATAAATGTACAAACACGTTTTCGGTACCGATCAATCAGAAGCCGCCTCAGATAGACGCCAATCGAAGCCATCAAAGGTCATAAACGGGACCCACGGTGATTAATCTCACATTAGTCAAATAATGTACCATTTTTTGTTTATTCTATTGTCCACTTGCAAAAATAGTGAAACATGTATATATATGTGAAAAGAAGAAATAGAAAGGGACTCACTTCCCATTTTTTTTCATCTCCCCCAACAACAAAAAAAGGAGATTTCTCTCCAAAGTAATTAAATTCACCTATTCTCAATTATTTTTTGTTCTTAAATTTCATACAAGCAATTCGTATTATTTTTTGCGATTGATCGTCCAATTTTCGACATCAACATTTGGTATTATAATATTTTATTTATTTTATTGATTTATTTATTTATTTTATTTTTAAAAGATAAGTATAATAAAAAGATTTTAATAATAAAAAAAATCAAATACCAAATAAAAATGTACACTTTGACTTATTTGATTATAATTGGTATTTGATTATACCAAATATATTCGTATTTAGTATATACATTAAATACTTTCTAAAGTACTTATTTATTTTATTTGTCAAAGTTAAGTATAGATTTGTTTATATTATCAAATCATAAAAAAAATATTAAATCCATATTGTAAAAAAAAATCATATAATTTTATAACAATTCTACTACACTATTTAACAATATTTCTTTTTTATTATATAATAAAATAATAATTAAATATTATATGGTGAACAACAATAAGTAAAACTGTTACTTTCTCTTATATCAAGGGATAAATTTATATGCTAAAATTAAATTTTTATTAGTATAAATGTTTTAGTGAGATAATATATTAATTATTTTACAAGCTAGCCCTAACATGCTCATATTTAATGTTTTAAAAGATGTAAAAAAAAAACTTATAATAACTCTATTGTTTTTTAGACTTAAACGTTGATTAAAAGAGGTAAAAATTCCTAATTTTTTAGACTTAAACGTTGATTAACACCATAGATTGAGAGTTTATATTTAGTAAAATTCCTAATTGTAATAAAAAAAATTAATTTTTGCTATATTTTAGAATATCTTTAAATTCATTATAAAAAAAAAAAAAAAAAACTACAATGAAAAAAGCAAGTCAGCTATATATCGATTTGTTGTACTCCTCAAGTCACATTCACAATTTGGCTACAAGGAAAGGAAATTCATTGATTAAAATATTATTTTGTCAGTAGTCTTAATGTACAAGAGACTTTAAGACTCCACTTGAATATTATAAAACTTTTATTGGACATTGTACAATTTTCTTGCGTATTATAAACTACTTTTATTGAATATTGCATCTTATAATATAATATTCTCCAAATAAATATATCTCGTGCTTTGCACGGGTCACGTACTATATATATCCCGTACATTTTTCTTTATTCATGTATATAATTATAAGTACATTTTTCTTTATTCATGTATATAATTATAAGTCTGGATAAATAACTTTAAAATTGTGCACCCCCACGGGCTCTGTACTAGTTTAAAGTTAAGTAGAAGTATTTATGATAGTATTAGCACGATGACAAAATTTGAAATTTATGAAATTATTGTGTAAATCTTAATAAATTATTAAGTAATTTTGATTATACTGTTTTTTAATTATTCTGATCCAAATTTGAGAACTTTTACAAATTATATCTATTAGTCTCTCAATTAAAATTAACTAATAATTTATTAATCAAAGTTGGTGACATTTGATTGGCTAGAAAATGACATAATCAACTGCTATAGATTTTTTCCTTCAACATAAGAAGGGACTGAAAAGGAGCTCTCCTTGATGTGCTCTGGACATAAGGATAAACCTTCATATCATAACCTCGTTCGTCACGAATGCCAAGATCCTTCAACACCCGAGTACGACAATCGTAAAGCAGTACGGAATACTTGGAATCTTGAAACAGAGCTTTATCATTCTTGTAGAGACCCAATACTCTTTCAACACAAACATCATTATCAAGAGGAGGTACATTGTAAGCAGAATCGAAACACCACCCGTTGTCAATATTCCATACCCAAATCTCGAAATCAAAACCTTCCTTTAAAACAGGTTCACCACGCTTGTACTTAGATACAAGCGTGGCAAGCGACCCATGAAACTCGAAAATGTGAAGAAAATCGAGATTAACGAGCCTATCGGGAAGTGGGATGAGCTCCGGAAAGTTCTCATTCCTAAAGTCAAATGAAACAATAGTGGCATTGAGACGGGCCGGGCCCGGGCCCGGACCCGTTTTTCGGGGCTCCAAATCAATCCAATTGGAAATCCCGGGGGACAGCAAAGCTATCCAATAGGAAATGCCATTTATGTGAACACCAGAGCTTCCAAGGGATTCTATGCGGGGACAATGAGGATAAGGAATTCTCTTCCAATAACCATTTTTGAGCGAGAACAACGCAGCGTGGGCTGTTTCCTGCACGAAATTGTCATCCCAAAGGCCGTGATTGTCATGCCAAAGGCCAAATCGGACCACCTTATAGTCGTTAGACGCAGGATCGAACCCCAGGCCGTCACGATTCCAATTCACATTCAAATCACGAAAGCGTGGCGGCCAAGCAGAAAAAGGAAGGGGACTCACCTCGTTGGTATTAGGGTTCCACAGGAGCTCATATGGACCTCCATCTTGTGCCTTGTTACAAATCAACAACATCCATTTGTTGCAAGTCGCTAGGATTTCATAATCGGTCATCCATCTGATGCGACCCGCGTGGATTTCATAAGTCCTTCTCCAAAAGTAGTCTTCATCTCTAAGGATAGAGAAGTTGGGGGGATTGTCTTGTACTACTTTGAAGGAGCCGCCTTCGGTTGAGATAAAAGAGTAATCACGCGTTGCGGGGCTGCGCATATGCTCCACCGCGAGCATGAGACTGTTGGTGCGGCTGATGTTGGAGAAAGGATTCAGATTTGGCGGATACCACCACGCTTGTGGCAGGGCAGTACCGCCGGTGGCCGGAACATCTTTTAAATTGGCCGAGAGGAATTTTTGAAATTTGTATTTGGCGTTGGCCATAAAATTGGTGGTGCTTTTGAGGATTCCCATGGCGGAACTCGGAAGAAGAAAAGCCTAGCCGCACAACCCTGTTTGAAAGCCCTACCTCCCCCGGGAGATTTATATATTTATTAATAAAAAAATAATAAGTGGACAAAAAACAAAAAAAAAAAAGGGAGAGTGGACCAACATAGAAATCACATATTTCGTAAATACGTTTTCTGTGTAATTTAATTAAAAAACGTATTCCTTAAATACGTTTTTTACATTTTTTTTTACAAAGGAACCCGTATTCACGGAATACGTTTTACAAAAAAAATAATTCAAAAACCGTATTCAAGGAATACGGCATTTCTATTCTTTTCCACTCCCTTTTTTCTTTTTCTTTTTATGTCCACAATTTTTCTTTTTTTTTCCCGTAAAAGAATCTACCTCCCTGCTCTCTATAACAAACTACAAATTTCCAAATACTCGGGGTTTTTTGCTTTTTTTCTTTTTTTTTATTTATATTTCAATTCAATTTAAATAAATTCAACTATTTTTAATATTAATAATATGAATCCCGTGCGATGCACGAGTAAGAAATATTCATTAATATTTGTAAATTATAAATGCTCATTAAATAATATTTATAGATTAGAAATATGGAATCAATATAATACAATTTACCTATGTTAATTTGTTGAAAATGTTATATGAAATTCAAATTGTGCGAAATTATAAAAAACATGTCTATTTAAAATTAGTACACGACCCGTATGGTGCAAATAACTTATAATAAGTTACATTATACTCACTTCAAAATAGGTTTCATTTAAAATTTTTATTCAAAATTTCAATTTGACTACAATGTGACTTAAGTAAAATATATATATATATATACACACACACAAACACACACACACACACACACCAAATAATTTGATATGTTCCACGCACATTTACAAAGAAGAATCGATCATAGTATCCAGATTTTTCTTTCATTAATATCGAGTAAAATGCTTAGCAATATGAAAAAAAAATATTGAGATACTATTTGTTGTTGTCTAGATTTAACAACTTAAAATTATATACAGCTGAGTGTGTAAAAACAAAGATTGAAGTAAAATTTGATTTTATTTGATATTATCACAAGAGTACAGGAGTCGGTTTTTTATTGTTAACCGAGATCATCTTCAGTCCATGTACAATGTGTAGGAAAAAGAAGATCCTCGTACTATCATAAATTCTACTATTTGTAGTACGGTAATTTTTGTCTTCTTGCTCAAAATGGATAAAGACGCATTTAATGTTGAGCTGCTTTACTTTAAGCGGTGGGAAACATCAATGATTATTTTTTCGTTTTGCTGGTCCAATCAGAAGCTTCCAACTTTGTTTTCTGCTTGGATATTTGGACTTTGTTGTAGTCGGTTTGAATAGAAGAATTTTGACTTATCTTGTCATAATATTTGTTGAACTGAAGTCGGATTGAACTGAAGTAGGTTTACTCACATCTGTTTCAATAGTCAGTTCCTTCGATAATCTTCGGAAGTCGGTAATTAATTCTAATAGATACCGAATTGTCTTAAGTCCATCTTCTTCTGAAAGATTATTTCTTCAATAAAGTGATTAGTCTCCGTCTTTAATTTTGTAATCAAGTCGGATATCAACACTATTTATTACCATAAGCGGATATATTGGATCAATATATAATATACCAAATAATTAAATTTCATACTTTATTGATAAAATATAAAAAATGATATTTGGTTTAACCACGAAATTAATTGCACAACATACAACACATTATTATAGATAAAAATAAAAAAATACCAAAAAATAGTTATTAAGAAATAATTAAATAGAAACTACCAATAACACAATTATTTTAGAATAGTTTTATAAGAAATTATAATTAAATAAATCAACCGAATCTACACGATCTGCATATTCAGGGTATCTTAAAAATGTAAATTTTTACGGTCAAATTATTTCTTTAATTATCCACGATTTGAGCAATTAAATACACAAAATATGAATAACATTTATTAAATAATATTTAAATAAAAAATTTCATTAACACAATTTTTTTAGAACAGTTTTTTGCAAACTGCAGAATTAGTTACTGTTGTCGATATTTCTATAATTGTAGTATTTATTTACAGATTGAATAAATCAGTCGGATTAAGGTATATTAAAATGTATTTTATAAAATAATTACACGAAAAATATAAAACACTTATCAAATAATAAATTATACAATTTAGTTGAAATTTTTTGACCAAATCACATAATTGATATTGCAACCAAAATTCTCATATTTGGGTAAATCAGCCAATTCACATGATTTGAGTAATTAAGGTATCTTAAGAATGAATTTACCATAAGTGATTATTTGAAATATACCATAAATTGTTAAATTAATTTGAGTATTCAGGTATTTTAAAAATGTATTTTTATATGATTTAATCATTTCCTTAAATAATGAGCTGCAATTTTCATAACTGATTATTAAAAATATACCATAAATTACTAAATTAATTTCTCAAAATAGTAAATACATTTTTTTTGGAGGGAAATAGTTACTATTTAAAAAAAAATCAAATCTTTATATATATATATATATATATATATTAATATAATTAAATAGTTCCAATCAATCACACTCAGCATTAATTTTTTTTTTGCTATTCATATGTCACATAATTTTAACTTATCATCACATCTATTAATTTCTCTCCTACTTTTATATTTTTAATGTTATATTTTAAATACAAACTAAAAATCTCATTCAAACCAAACTCAAACTTTTTTTAAATTTGATCTAATAAATCCAATCAAATCCAAAATAATTAATTTCCAATCAGACCCTTAAACGCCTCAACCCAACCAACTACATGCAAAATGACAACAGAGCCCTTGTTATAACTTTTAATTAATACATTTTTCTAAGCTTATCATTTCAGTTCGGTAAAACCGAACCCTTATGATGCGGTATTGATACCGAACCGACAGCACTTCGGCAACTGATAATCGTTTACCGTTACAAGCAAGTCGTTACGATTCAATATATTTTCTCGTCCGTTCAGTTTTTGGTAAACAAATACCAGCCCTAGTGTTTTTGCTGTTCAAATTCGGTGTAGTTCTGTTTCTGGTTGTTTTGGTTGTAAGGTAGGTGGTCTTGTGTACCATTGGTTCTTGTAGTTTTTGTTTTCTTAGTTTGTTGGGGTTTGTTTCCCTTCTATTACTTGTTTGTACTTTGCTTGTAAACAAGGGATTAGTACCCATTGTGGTCGAACTTTGTATGCACTAGAATTTCGTTTTATATCATTTGACGTTTAAAAAGAAAACACACACAAAAAAAAAAAACACTTTCCATCCCTAGCCTGGGCAACACAATTCATAAGACAAGGCATCAATTAGTTGATAAATAAGATGTGGCGCTTTCCTAGTGTGATGCAGGATGGAGCAAAGATGAAGACAAACGACCGGATAAATGTGAAGATAGCCACACCCACGATATTTGATATAAGATTGAATAGAAGAGAGCAATCCAACCCAACCTAGCAATAAGAGGTCTTGCAACTGCTTGATTTTCATTTCATGAAGTAGATTATTTTTCTAACTTGAGATCATAAAACTGCAAAAGCAGTATGTAAAGAAAGTAACATCATTGCACTAAAAGAAACCGCAATAAATACAAGGGCAGTCAGTGAATGTCGAAAAAACATTAGGCTAAAGGACCACATTACGCATGGCTAATAAGATGGTCAGAAATGACATAGAACACGACACTCAGAACAAAGAAAGATGCCACCAAACCATAAGATCGACGAGTTCTGGTTTATCTTTTCACCATAGGGGAAAACCCGCATGTTACGTGCTTGATCGTGAATGCCGAGATTCTCCAACTCGCGGGTCTTACAATTATAAAGCAGCAAGTCACCCTTGTAAGCCTGAATGAGCACTTTATCATCTTTGTAAAGACCCAATACTGTAACAAGAGCACCAGCAGAAGCATTAACCTCAAAATTATCCACAAGAGACCACTTCTCATTCCATACCCAAATCTCAAAACAAGGCAACTTCTTCTTCTTCTCATAAGCCGAAACACCCCGATCAAAATCGTAAACAACAGCCGCAAGTGAGCCGTGAAATGTTACAGGAACAACTTTAACATTTTCCCGAGATTTTGGCTGTGGGGGACAGGGATAAGATCAGGTAGAAACTTCTCATTAGCAAAGTCAAACTGAATAATATAATAACTTCTGGTGGGTCTATGATAACATAGCCGCAATAAAAGCCATTTATGTAAAGAGCAGAGTTTTCATAGGGGTTGAACAGAACACTAGGAGGATATGGAATCTCCTTCCACAATCCGGTTCTGAGGGACCACACCTCGGAGCGGATTTCATAGAAATCTTCATACCTGAATAAGTAAGATCTCACCACTTTACAGTTCCAAGATGCACGAGGATCGAACCCTACGCCCAAACCCCAACAGAAAGAGAATTTGGTAAAGATGGAGGAGGCCAAACTGCAGGTGGAGGAAGGCGTTTAATCTCGTCGGATTTCGGGTCCCAAAGAAGCTCGTACGGAGGTCCGGGCAAGTTTTGACATGTCAACAACATCCATTTGCTGTTGGAACACGCTCGAACGATATAATCGGCGTTCTGATACAGTGGATGGTAATTTTCAGCTCTAAGTAGAGACACGTTGGGAAGACTATCTGTTACCACTCGGAACGAGGAGTTGTCCGTCGAGATTACGCTGTGGTCACAGGTTCCGTTGAGTGCACATCGCACAATAAGCATGAGATTTTCGTGGTTGTAATGCTTCAAATTGGGGGAAAGCGCCGGCGGCGGCGCCGGCGTCGCAGTACTGCCACCGAAGGCGGAAAACCGATGGGAAATAGTGGATCTGAAATTTTCGAGGAGAAATTTCAATTTGGATTTGGCGTTAGCGAGTAGAATGGTGGAGATTGAGAGGATTCCCATGGTTCTGTACGCGGGAGAAGAACAAATTCCCCTACAGAGTGTCCCACAAAATAACAAATTGCGTATTTTAAGTTTTTAACACTCATTCTAACCGACCCGAAAAGCCCAAGCTCAACGGCCCAAAGTAACTTTCTATTGGAATAACATTTTAATAGAAGGCCGGAGGCCCAACATTGAAAAAAAAAAATATAGGCTAATACACATTTTCGACCCAACTAAATGTGCATTAACTATATCATATAAAAATTCAAAGATCACATTGTAGTTATTCGAGCTTTAAATAAATTACAAATTGACTCACAAGGATCAAATTGCAATAACTAACAAATTTTTGAAATTGCAAATAAACCTCCTAATTTGTCTAATTCTAAAAAATCGACCCACACCCAGATATGACTTCTGACACCCTCTGAGACTGTGCCGGAGAGAGGTGGCAAACTGGCTGCTTCACGACGGACGGGTCCAAGAGGGTCAACAGCTGTCGACGCGGCTAGCCGCCAGTCAAATTTATTTTACTAATTTATTTAATGTATAGTTAATTTAAATATAATAATAATATTTTTTATTATTTAATTAATGTATATTCCATATGATTAATATGTGTCATTGATCTACACAAAATCAATGGTTAAAATTAAGTCTCATGAATGGACTCGTTTAAACCCTATATATAAACATAAATATGTTAACTCAAAACACGCCTAATTCCATATTTGAAAATCTTACCCGAATAAATAAAATAAAAGAAAAAAAAAAGGAACATTGTCGATGATGCAAAAGAAATGATTTACATACAACTAGAAAGATATAAGTAGTACAAAGAATCCAGCGGAGCAGGCGCAAAGTCTCGTCTCTCAAAAACAAACTGTAAGCTTATACTAATTATATTACAAAATATGAACACTCAATAATAAAACTTAAGTGCAATTATAATTACATTATATTTTGAATACTTAATTCCCGTATTAAGTTGCAGCTCGGCCCCTAGCAGCTTCTGCAGCTCTCCCGCTGCCTCTGAAGTACATGTAGACTTGCTGAAAGACAAGCACCAACATTTTTCAGGCATACTATTTCAAGCTCTAGATTATTATTGNNNAAAAATAGGTATAGGGGAAAAAGATAATTGGACCTGTATAACATAAATGCTAAGAAGCGACTCAAGGCAGAAAAGTCCGAACCCAATGAAGTAAAATATCTGCAAAACAGAACATAAATGTTATTGCACTTTGCGGATTAATAAGACCATATTTCTTAAGAGTTGTGAAACTATTTGGCTTGAGAATTTCCAAGGGTGTATAACAGTTTAGGGGCTGGGCAGTTATTTTTAATATTCTGAGAAGTAGTTGAGTTTTGCAATAAGCCTAAACTTTGAAGGGTGACTTTTGTAATTATCCCTAAATCATATTAGAATGATGGCTGGGCAGAGTTTTAAAACTTACCCCAACCAAAACATGATCGCCTATGAGATCAATAGCTGGCAGGATACCTCTGTACAAAAATAAAAGATCAACATGATTAATACGAAATATAACATTGCACGATGTTTCGCAAAAAAAAAAAAACGAACACAAGAATTCACTAGAAAATAATACATAGATGGAAAGATAAATTAGAAGGCAAACTTACGCCAAAGATCTTCCTCTGAAAACGATAGGAGGCGCAACAGCAGCAAAGATGCAGAACCCAATGTGAAGCTGTGAGGTGGTAGTTGACAAACAAGTGAGTCATATTTCCGGTGAAGAATATATAAACATACCAAGTAAATTTCGTTGAAAGGTATATAAACTTACCAGGTAAAATATGAAGAATGACCCAAAACTCAAAGCACTTCCCTTCCTGCATTATATAGACATGGATGTTAGATCTAACTATATGAAGATGGGAAATAAAATAGTCTATCCATTTTCATTAGCCTTTCAAGCAAATTATTCCATCAATTCATGGGTATTCTATTGAGAGGGGTAATTTCGTCATTATTCAAGCATAAATTATTCCACATACGGTTAGGTGGGTAAATTATATAAGCCTCAATGGATATTCAAAATCTCAGGAAACATTGTTTTTTCTTTTTTCTTTGGCAGTTAGCAGACTAAATGAGAGGGGTAATTTCGTAATTATTCCATCAATTCATGGATATTAAGCACGAACCTTAAAGCTCGGTAGAGTGGCCGATACCATAACACATAGGCTCCAGGAACTCCAGATATGAAGTAGATAATAGCAAGAAACCAGCTTCTCGAATCTTGTGAATCAAAAGTGAGGATTATTGAAAACTCAAAAGAGAAGCTGGTGATTATATTGAAGAATAAATACTAACCTCCTCGTCTAATCCATGCAGAGCTGACAGCTATGATGTTCCATAGAAGTGTAAAGGTAAGCCCTGAACATCACCAATAATCATCAGTGGGAGTTTTACTCATATGTAACGGATTTACTAATATGTGAAATGTGATGAAGTATGAGTCCTAAACTTTGATTTTAACTCTATTTCTGATTATTAATAATTAATATATACTATAAAAGAATAATAAGCAATATAATTAAAGCAAGCTTCACGTTCACTTTATCAATTTATTTGAATTTATAATTACATATATAAAATTGATCGGACAACTCTAGCAAAAGTAGAGGTTTAACAAAATTTTCTTAAACTGTGTTAAATAGTCGTAAGCCTATCTTCATGGAACAGAGAACAATTATTATAATGAGTGGTCAATTGCAGGACTAGACTACCAGATACTCATTACTGTGCTGAAAACCAAAGAACTTCAACAGTTAACATACCCAAAAATGTTGAAAATGCAACATATTGCAGCTTCTGAAGATGAATTGGTATTTCATTTGCAATATCATGATGGATAATAGGGAAAAATGGAGGCCAATTTTTCTCCTCAAGAACAATACCAGCTGCAAAGAGTCGAGCAATAAATTGCGATTAGTCCTGATTTTAAATTCCGCAAAATTCCAATAGAAGGTACACAAGGAGATTATGATTATATTTTTCTCAATAAATAGCATCAAATAATGATAATAGTAATGGTCTTGATTCAATAGGCAAAGAACCTCGAGCAATAGCTTCTTCTTTCCGTCTCACTTCCTGCATATCATTTATACATATTAGGAATTCGTCAATTTATTAAGCTGAAAATTTACTGGTCAAGATAAACTCTGATTCTACGAGAAACGAACGCAAACCACGGGCCATAAAATTTACTTTCAGAAGTCTATATATACGCCAGTAGTCATATATCAAATTTCAACACTATATGTCAATGACTCCAAACTAGTGCAGGGGAACTTTTTTGAAAAGCAAAAATTCTAAGTTTCGGTTTTATTCTAAAATCGGATCTGGTAAAAGAAAAATATGTCCTTCTATGATAAGCTTTGTTGGCCAAGCTCGTAAAGAAGAGATAACAAGAATATATTTCCAAAAAAAATCTAGCAAATTAAAAACAAATACCTGTTCCCTCCTATTCAATTCAGTTTCCTTAGCCCTCAGCTCTCTCTCCTTCTGCTTCAAATCGTGTTTGAAATTTTGCATGATTAGAAAACCAGATAAAGCCTTGTCAATAAACAGATATACAACTGCAGAACAAAAGTTGGAAAAAAAAAAAAAGTTGCAATTACCGAAGTACTATCAAGAGGGATATCAACTGGAGCAGTGGGATTGTAGAAATCAGCAGGCTCTGGTGGAAGGGGTGCAAGCCGAGAGTTTGCAGCAAGAGGAACACTCCCATTATTCTGAACACAAAGACACTATTATAAACCACACTCCAGCAAAACAGTCTAACATATCTTAACCTGTGAGGCGTCCCTAAACTAAATTTTAATTCAAAAGGTACCATACAAATAGAAAAATTTAAGAAAAACTAATATAATTACAAGACCAAAGAGAAACTGAATAGTAAACCTAGGAAACTAGGAAATTAACACAACAACAAAAAAAACCTAAGAATATCTTAAAGAAAAGATTTTAAAAAATCAAACTAAAAACTGAAACAATAGTTTGGGTTTCACCTGAATACCTCCTGTTCGACAGTTGGACACGAGTTTTTGCTAACCAATATTGCTTGCAAGGTTAAAATAAAGTGTAGAATGAAACTAGCATGTGTATAACAGTCATAGATTGCGTTTCTTTTAGATAACTCCAAAGAGTTCTAGAGAAATCAGCCTCAACTCTAACAGGATATCATCCACACTGGTCAAGTAAACAAGTGGCTGAAGGAAGTTATTAATATAGACATCACACATGGTAATTGTATTAACTGAAGCTCTATGACATGCAAGGCCTACTGAGTTTATACCGAGGCCAAGACATTTAATGTCTGACAGGAATCTGACACGCCATAAACGAAAAATTAAACCCATGTTTTGCCTATCAATAATTTGGTGTTGCAGCAATATGGACTCAGAGAAGAACCAATTAATACTTATTTGGGTTTAAAATTTGAAAACACGGGACACTGAATTTGTAGGAAATAAAAGTGAACTAGTACAAACAAAAAGATACTTCTGGTCAACTGTGAATGATTTTTTCGACCATGTGAAGGGAAACAAAGTCAACTCACTGTATTAAAAAATGAGCCTCCGCTAAAGTTCGACCGCTCGCCTGTTTTTCCTCTTCCCCCTCCATCCTGGGTTCAGAAAAATATTGAAGTTTCATGCATGGATGTATCAGAAAATTTAAAGCCAGTTAATTTTACCGAGTTAGAGTAAAAAATGAAAATTCATTGCATATTTTGAGACTTCATACACACCAAATATGACAGTGCATAACCTTGATTCTAGTATCATCATTTCTTACAGATCGTTATATTAATGGGAATCACTCGTTAGTTCTTCTCATTTTACTAAGTTTGGCAGTAAATTGTTGAATGTAACTTATATTTCTGGCGTGGAGGTTAAGAAACAACTAACCCAAACCCATCCTGGAAATACTCACCAAACCGGAAGGAAAAACCTCAGTTTTAATTAACAAATTAGTAATTACCTTACTAGCACCTATAACATCCCGACCCCTGGAATGGAAGTCAAGAATCTTTCACTATTCATACTTATAAGAGCAAGTGTGTGGCTTGGGAGAGGGGAGGAGTAATTTTGAATTCTTGAGTTGAAAACAAAAAAAAGGTAACAAAATATTTTCAGATAGTGGTTTTCATGTTTCGTCTCTACGCCCCTGTACAATAGATATGTGTCCAAATCAAGGAAGCTCCAAGATCCAGACCAGAAAGTCCAAGCTAGTACCAAAAAGAACGAGCCATGGTTTGCATGAATTAACTAGATTCCTTTCTATCACTGGCTCAAAAAATAAAGAGGCTTACAATACATTTAAAATATGATAAATCNCTTTCAAGCAGAAGATCATCACAAGCATAACGCAGCAGAAAACTACTCATGTCCTAGGAAAGATAATCACATTGAGTACGCCAAAAGGGTCAACCAAAATCAAGCAGCAACCCCAATTTCAAATAAACAATTTGTTGGACACAAATTATTTGGATTGATTGAAAGCATACGGAAAATTTGAGCACTTAAAAGACTGAATGATCGATAGGAAAGCATATATATATATATATATATGAAACTTACAGCGAAGGGGTTCACTTCTTCTTCCTCCTCAAAAGGGTTTCTGTCGTAACGGTTGGCCATTTTTGCTTGATGTTATGCTAAAATTCACTTGCGATACCAGTAAAAAAGGGATGCTTTTGAGATCTAAACAGTGAAATTGAGATTGTTTGGAAAAGTATTAAAAGCGTTTGAAGCTTGCCGGGGAAGAATTTCGGAAGATTTGGAGAAGGGAAAGAGAGAAAGTTCGTTCAGAGAGTGCCGTCGTGGACTTGGCCATGATCACTGGTCAGCTTAAGTTGCTTTGAAAGAAACAGTT
>BKCP01005183.1:651172-662052 GCA_008636005.1 Striga asiatica
GAAGAAGACCAGTTCTAAGAGAGAAAAATAGTGATGTTTCAACCAACCTTATTAAGTGTAGGGGCATGAATAGTTGTTGTAATTGTATAATTTGTATTATCACGATTGTGAGATGTTTTCATGTAAATAAGAGTTATGAGTCTGTGAAGGACTATTTTGCACTTGTAATTGTATTATTACGATTGTGTTATCAAAAGTTTTCGCATAAATAAGAGTTTCAGTGATAATAGAAATCGTACAAAGAGAATACAATCTCTCTATTTTCTTTAGTTTTACAGCACGTTATCAATACGAGTCTCAGTCCTCTAAAGTTCAATTTGTAATATGATGAGAGTATGTTCAATACGAGTCTCAGTCCTCTAGAGTTCAATTTGTAATATGATGAGGTATGTTCAATACGAGTCTCAGTCCTCTAGAGTTCAATTTGTAATATGATGAGAGTATGTTCTACGATTGCATCTTAGAGATGGACTTCTGTATGAGAAATTTGATTATTACTTATTGTTTTTCCCTTGAATCAACTGCACATGTGAGAACTCCGAATTCTCTCTTTACATCACTTCTTTCGGTTAAGCTTTCTTATAATAGAAGAAAGATTCCCACTGTTACCCTCTAGCTTCAAACTCGGAACAAAGGAAACGCTCTAGATTCATGAAATGGTAAATACATGACCTGAGAGGTATGACAAAACTCATCCACGAGCACGCATGTAGCTTCTCATAATTTGTTATCTCATCTACGATTTAACACTCTTTCCTATCACATAAATGTAAAAGTTCACAGCTAAGGACTAATATATGAGTTTAACAACCATGCACTATACTTTTATGATTGAGAAATGAAAATGAAGCTAAGAGCTTCTCCAACAGGCACCGAAAACTCAAAAATGGAGTTGGATTTGCCCCAATCGATACCCAAACGGAAAACGCAAAATGAGTTTTCCTGACTCTCTCTCCTCTTCTATACCAAATTTGCGTTTTACTGTTCCAAAACGCAAATCTTTTTTGAATTACAATTTGGTCCTCTCTGTTTTGTAAGATGTTATTTATATACTAATTTATTTATATTGTTTAGTTGTATGTTCGTTGTTTGATTTTACCATGTTTTATTTTTGTGTTCATTATATGTTTTTAATTTTAAAAGTTAAGAAAGTAACAATAAAAGTTGTGATATTACTAAAACATTTATAGATTGTGCATATTTGACAACAAGTTCAATCCAATATCTGTAAAAATATTTTGAAACATCTCAAGTGTTTATTTTATATTTGTTCATAATAGAGTAAATATATATATTAATTTTATATTTTTCACAATAATAATGTCAAATACTAAAAATATAATTTCATAAAAATTAGATAGTATAATATTTAAAATAATAAATATCATATTTATAATTTAATTTTATATATTTCACAATAATAATGTAAAAATACATATTATTTATGGCATTTTTATTTAACAAAAAAAAAGAAACACTAACATTAAATAACAAAAACATTATTAATACAGATTGAAATAACATTAATACATGATAGATCATGGTTTAAAGGAAACATTTAATTAATTAGTGCTGAAATGAAATACAACATCACACGATACTAAAATAAAAACATATCATAAACCCAAAAACTAAAAACAAACACGAGAATTTAGTAACCTGACAAGTTGACACCGCTTCCTCCAACAAGCACGAGAATTTTAATTCTATTTTGCATGTTGTAATTTTTAATTTCTCATCTGACGCATTGTAATTTTTAATTTTATCTTGTGTATTGTAATTTTTAATTTTTCATCTTATGCATTGTAATTTTTAATTTTATCTTCAGTGTTGTAATTTTTTATTTTTAGTGAATATTTATTTATCCAATTTATTGTGTATATGATTATAACTTTATAATTAATTTTATTACATAAAGTCCAAATTGAATTTAAAATAATAGTGTGGTGTAATTTGTAAAGTTGTAAAATATGTGGGTAGTACTGAAAAGTTGTAAAAGTTAATGTAAAAGAGAATATTCTTTTAGGTTTGATAATGAGTTTTTCGGTTGGAGATGAATTACTGCAAGATGTGACAGTTACTGCAAAATAGGTTTGAATATGAGTTAATGGCATTTTATGAACATAGATGGTGTGAATAGTGTTAACGGATAATGTTTTATTTTAAGCTTTTTTTTTTTCAAAACGATATAGATATAATAACTAAAAAACTTGTATAAGGTCCGGGAGGCAAACTAGCCAAACGAACAGAACAAGAAGAGGCCCACAAGACGGGACTAGGAGAAGCTAAGGAAGAAAACAACTATTAAAATTCATGAGAAGTTGGTACATGTTATAAAACTAGAAGAAAAGAGAGATAATAGAGAGTTTTTCGAGACATTAACGTCATTCTTCACTTTTAACCGACCGAATCTATAATCCATAAAAACATAACCTCACGATGCACATATCCAATAGAATGTGTCTCAACAATCAGTTGAATCGTTAATCATTTGATCCGTAGACTCTTTACTCAATCCATCTTTTATAAATTATATTTCATCTTCTTGAATTTTGGACACGCGAACCCCACAGATTTGCGTCGTATGTAACAAATCTACCTAGCAAATTTGAAACACTCACCTACTTTTTTTGCTATTCGTTTCTCTGCAAGAGTACTTTTACCCATATATACTTTCATGAAGTTGAAAACTCTCAAGAAAATCGAACTTGTACTTCAATCAACCATTGAACATAACAATCCAAGTGAGGTGCTTACTCAAGAGGGGACAAACAACCCAATAGGAAAAACGAGACAACACGACAAAAATCTCGTCATTGTCCGTCCAACAAAAACTTTTGGGACACCGACAATTTGGGTGTCCACCATTTTTCACCTCCACAGTTTAGTTATCGTCATGCTTTGGTCACACTGTTCTACACCCAGGTAATGAACAAGTAAACATAATAAGTTACAAGTAAAATGAAAGTGAACCCCCAAAAAAACAAAAAAAAAAAAAAAAAAAAAAAAAAAAAAAAAATCTAACTATATGAATTGACAAAGTTCCATCAGACTAAAAATTACAGAAGGGTATAAAATACTCCACCAAGCAAATCAAAACCTTTACTTTTAATCCTTAGAATGACGCCTATAGTTACGCCAAATCTTGCGTCTCCAGGTTTTCGGGAATGGATCCACCCAATTTTTATCCTCCTTAACCGCTCTTTCCCATCGCTCCTTGAACTTTTTGAGTTCTATTGATGACTGCCTTCTGATCTGCAGATCCCCAATCCAAACAACATTCTTATAACATTTCATGTTAATAATGCTCTGTTCAGATCATTCACCCTATATGAGTGTTGTGCTTATTGATATAAATTTGATGCCTATATCTCTTAGTTTACTTTCTTAGGCATTTATAGACTCCTAACCATTTCAATACACCCAATTTGGTCTTTTTATACTTTTCAGTTACTCAAATAAAGTAATTTTTCAAGTATGTTTGTTCCAAGCTCAATGTGAAATTCATACATATGCTTTTTTCGTTACAAAAAAAACAACAGTGCTGAAAGTATATAGATACAGCTGTTTTTTTTACCTCTGTTCTTACATCGATGGCGTGTCTCTGTACAATGTGCAAATACAAGTACAGAAGTACCTACCATTAGTAATTTCACTGGTAACAAAATTGATTTGCACAACAATTGAAACTTATGATCGAATGGTTTACCTTAGCAGTCTCTTCACGATTCGGTACCTACACAGATATCAAATATCACAAACTCAACTAGATGTCATAAAATGAAGATTCACAATGCCTCATATTCTAATTTGGGTCTGCCCACAATTCCAATCATTTTTAGATGGCAAACGCAAATACGGTCGAAACCGATGTAAAGTGCAGAACTAAATTATCCTCTTTCTTACAACATGAGGATTAATAAGCACATATTTCCAATCAAAGAATTATTTAAGGACAGAATTGAAGGTTGACTTCTTAGTTTGCTGACCTTTGTAGCAGATGCCCCACCCAATGTTTGTATACTCTGATGAACAACATATTCACTATCAACTACTCCCACATTTTTTGTGCGATCCCCCTACAATGAGTCCAGAAAAGGCAAGATAAAATTAAGTTAAACATTAAGGAGAATGAAAATATAATCACCTCAAATATTGCTTTTTCAATTCATAAATATTATTCATTTGTCAGTCCCACTTTGTCATGAATGCTAAAAATGCTTCCCAAGGGAACAGAGAAAAGGAATGATTCCGTTTGTGTGGCAAGAATGAGCAGCTGTGAACTTGCCATGGCAGGTGAAATAAAATACAAAATTGAATATCTATATATATTGAAAAAGGTTGATGGAAAAATCATTTGTGGAAAGTTTGATAAAAAAAATATAATGTTTGACTTACTATTAGTAAAAATTTTTAGTAATAATTAACAAAATCTGAATCTTATTCATTTGGTAACAAATTTAGAGATTCTTATGACAAAATTTTGAATCCCACTTTTTTCGTATTATTTTTTTGTACCACAATCTAAATCCCATTTTTTTAGGTAACAAATTTAGAAATTTTTATGCAAAGAGTGTGTCAATTATTTATGAAAATAATTCCAAATACAAATTAATTTAAAAATCTTGCAAATTGGATACAAATTTGGGAAACAAATAATTGTATAATTCTTAACATTCGTCCAATATTTTTGAATAATTTTATCTTTCAACAAATGTGTGCAAATTGAAAAATACCACGTGTAATTTTAAATTTAAAACAAAGTTGAGATTTGGACGGGATTTACATTCAAAATCGTATCCACGTTTGTTTATAACAAAATCGGTTAATCTTTGATTTTAAAATAAAACTTTATCCAGTTATTTAGAAAAAAATTCAATAATATCAAAATCATGTGCAACTTTTACAAGACCGTGTGCAACTTTTCAAAAATGCACCAATATTTTTTTATTCTTATGTTTTTTTCTTAACTATGTTTATCGAGATTTTGGTAAGTTCATATCATTTTTTTTCGTTAAGTTAGTATCAATTTTTTGTAAGAAAGAAACAATTTCATAAATTATGTTTTTTTCGTTAAGTTAGTATCATTTTAATTTGTTTGGTAAAAAAAATTGGTGCAATGTTAGGACAATTTGGTTGCATTTTTAGGAAAAAATGATGATTCTTTTCACTTTGTTTCAACCAAATATCCGGATCAATTTGTTTGGTAAAAACAATCGGTGCATTGGTAGGAAAGTCAATTTCATTTTTAGAAAAAATTAATTATTCTTTTCAATTTTTCATAATCACAACATTGAATTAGATTTTTTATTTTTTTCAAAGAAAAGCGTGAAAATCTTAAAAGTTTCTACTTTTGGTCTACTAGAATTTTGTTTAATAAATAAGATCCCTTAATTATTTTAATAAATATAATTTGTTAACTAATAACTCATAATATGCAATTTTACATAATCTTGAACATACATAAAGTACTTTACGAGCCAAAGAATCAAACCAAGAATGTTATAAGGAAATGTTCAATAACATATAATTTTCATTTTCATGACATTTTTATTGTCATTAGACAAATTAAATATAAAAATAAATTTTAAAAGGCAAGTAAGTAATAAATGCTCCCGTGCATCGCACGGGCACTGTACTAGTTTAAAAGTGAAGCAGAACTTAACTGCTCACATCATGAAAAGTTGGTAAACAAAAACAAATATAGCAGTTTCTGAATTCAAACTCATCGACTACTCCTGAATATAATCGTGCTTACCTGTGCACAATAGCCAAGTTTCATGTCCATTCCCCATCCATGAACTAGATCATTCTGAAAACAAAAAAAAATAACTCCCTCTGAGATTTTATCCTCGGAACAATAACGGGAATTGCAAGAAATGAATTACTGTTTTCATCCTTTCTTAATTGAATGAAATTTCATTGACACCTCAATGAAGTGATTAGTCTATGCAGATTATAGAACAAGTAACCAACACTGTTAGGCTGCTATGTACTTTGTTGCAAATCTGTTCAATAAAAATTCGGACCTTCTTCAAAACAAGTTTGGTTGTTACGTTTTACCCAAAGAAAGGAAATTCTCCACAAAATCACAAACGAAAAAAGGTACCTGTATTAAATGCCAGGCACAATGCCATGCCGATCTCGAAAATACTGGAGCCATACCTTCCACAAAACTGCAAACCTCTCAAGGATTAACAGGATTTCTATGGATCGGGGAAAACATTTTATGACTTTGCACGAGTTGCTAAGGATAATATGATAATTCAAGCAGTTTCTCATTTGTATGCTGGTGTGCACCAAGTGCTTGATGAAAGAATTGCCCATTGGCCATTGTTCGGTTATTTTTATATTCAGAAAACATCTCCTAACAAAATCAAACTATATATGCGAAATCTTACATTGGGAAGCCAAGTTAAAGCTTACACTATATTGATAACTAGAACTGACAAACAAAATTGTTTACAGCATTATCATATATATCCATAATAATATGGGAATTACATGTTTCTAGTAAATCAGAAGTTTGTGAGAAGTAAATGAACCATGATAAATTAAACGAAAGTTGAAGGTTGAGATTATGAGATAATTTGGAAACAAAACTGCACACCAGAGCAAAATTAAGCAATAAGAAGATTTAGAAAGTGAGGAAAAATTACCCACTGCATGGCGGCCCCTCACTGTCATCTGAGCACCTTATACTACCTCTGTCATCATACACTCTTCTGCTCAAATCCGATTATGTAAATACCAAGACCATGAATATAATGAAGAAGTTTGAATTGCATAGACTTTCTAAAAGAACTCACCTGTGGAATTTTTTCACTCTATTTCTTACTGTGATTCTGTGATGTATACCGGTTGAATTTGGGTCCAAAGCTGGCTGAGATATTTCAAGTCCTTCTGATTTTACAATATCCAAATACCTGTCCAAGGAGGAAAGAAAATTACAGAAAGGTTATCATAAGGTACTCCGAGCATCATGATAGGTTGAGATCACGTATTAGAAGGTTAGTGTTAAAATTTTGTCTGCTTGATTAGAGGAAATGTAGAAAATATATTGCAGTTATATTCCCATGTTTAGTTTTCGGAAGAAAAAACATAGGTTGTTAAAGGATTGCTGCAACAATACCTTCCTGGGTGGAAATGGTTCACCCCCAAATCTTCATCCCACAAGAATATATAATCATAAATAGAAACAACTGCTGGATGTAAAAAGCGTTTTGCAAACCACCTGGACATTAAAGAGGATAATGGTAACCGATTAAACATCACAGTACAATACAAATATACAACCTTAGAATACAAGTATACAACCTTAGAGGTTCAGACTGAAACGTGAGATTGAAAATGTTGAGGTTCTAAAAGAAAATACAAAGAAAGCTACCATTTGATAAGTCCACAGAACTACATAACAAGTCAACATTGAAATACGTAGCTGAGGAGTGATCATGGCCACAATAACATTTACTTCTTTGTCTGTAATATGTATTTATACAAAGTTATAAGTTACAATATACCATTTTCTGTTAGTGACAAAGCACAGACAGCTAATAGAGGAGCATCATACTGACGCACGATCAAATAATTACACTTAACCAATATTTGGCGTGGAACTTGCGTCAGTTCAAATACTTCAAAAAACAACAATTAATTCGCTTAAGATAATGTGAATTTACAGACTACAGACATGGATGTGAATCATCAATTTCAAGGATTTACCACTTTGTTTGGTTTTGAGCAACTATATGTACGGCTCTTGTACTCCATCCCAGGTCCCACCACCCATCCAAGTTGCCATCATAGTGAAACAAAATTATTGTGAAATTTTCTGAAAGAAACTGAATACAAAAGAATGAGGTAGTGAATGTGAATAGCAGCTAAATTGAAAGATCACTGAATCTCCAAAAATATTTAAAAAAAGTCAAGACCACCATACCTTTCGAACAACAGTATCTACGTTCTTCTTTTGCTTAATTCCAACGGGCATTGCTAGCAAATTACAAGACCTGTGTGCACTGGCCTGAAAATTTAATGGAACACATGTTTGATCACTGAGAACAAAATCTTCATTTTTTAGCAGATGACGAACACACAACTGAAATTCTTGAAAATGTACATAAAATCAGTGAATCAAAATTAGAACATTAGCAAATGGTACTGATCAGATTAAGAAAAATGCATTAGACTCTTCAGCTGGCATTAAAGGTTACCTTTGACCTGGAGCTGCTTGCTGTCCACAAAGGCTTTAACTCCAGGTCTGACCTTGCTTCGATGATGCCATGAGGCAAGCTATCTAAATTTCTAGAATCCACTCCTGAGTCCTAGAACAGATCATTAATTTTACTCAATAATAAAATATATAGTTTACGCGGCAAATGATTTAAATAAAAAGAACAACAAAGCAAGAGATAGAAGGAAATGTGAAAGGGAGAGGCTCTAAACAAACAAATACCTTTGATGTGTAAAATGGGTACAATCTTGATTCCATCTGATAAAAAGGCAGCAGAAAATAGAAGTCATTGTAGTGAATAAAACGTCAAAAGAAAAGAGGAAGTGTCAGCTTCAAAATCTTTTTGAGACAAGATAAGATCACATGGGTTACTAGTCCAACATTTATGTGAAAACAATCGACAGCTGAACAAACTGTAACACACCTCTGTTTGTTGATATTGATAATTTGTGGTCCTATATATAATGAACAACATCACAGTACAGACAACTCCCATAAACGGCAGCTGATTCATCTTTGCTCCAAGTACTCTCTGCAATTCCAATTATAAGTTAGAACACCATTACACCTCACAGGTGACATCCTCTTAGTTTGAATTATTCATGGTCCACAAAACACATCATCAATGAACAATCTCATGGTTTGAGCGAGAAGTTAAACAGAAGGGAATAACGTGGCCAGCCACATACACTATCAAAAACGAAATGTTGTTTCTTCATCAGCTACCTCCATAACCGGGGAGCTTTAATAGGCAATCATTGGCTTTCCTAGAGCCACCTGTACCTGCAATAAATATCTGATATTATCATTAACTACAGATGCATCTCAGCAAAAAGTCGGAACACATGATAAGAAGGATGATTGTAACATACAGGTCTAATGAATTGCTCATAATTCAATTCTTCGTAGTTTGCACATGGATCCCTATTCCTACAGAACTAGAATGTAATACCATTCAAGATGTCACAAATAGGGCGTAGAATGTCAAACTGATTGCACTTCAAACCGAGTACACATGTTCAAATTTTTATCACATATAATATTGGATAATTCTTTTCCAAAAGGCACAGTGAAAACATTCAGTCATGCGTTCTATGCAGCTAATAGTCAAAATTTCATAAAGTTGCGCCATTATCGGAGAAAACTGAACTAACTAGCATATTGGACCTTAAACAACTATTTGCTGCCCTTTTTTTCTCCTCTGTCTTCATCTTCCACTATTTCCATCAGGCTAACACACAGACCACTTTATCCGGCAGGAACAAATTAATACGTAACTAGCAATGTTTTTTCACGAACTAGAAACAAAACATTTCAGACTCTCGTTTAGTTGTTTACCAGAAGAAAACAAAAGGACAAAACTCGAAAAACGAAAAAGCAAAACAACGAAGGAACAAAAACATCAATCCAGAGCATATGTATTCATAAACGAGTCATCACGAACCAGATGACAATTCATATACTCGCTTTTCGAGTTCTGTGCACCACGAGAGAGAGAGAAAGCGAGAGACAAAAATCCAAGAAAAAAATAAAGGTGAAAAACTCAAAAGTCGTACCAATCGCGCCAAAGATTCGAATAATCCGATTCGCACAAGTTGAGCTCAAAGTTTGAATCTCCAGCTGAAACCAAGCTCCAGATAAATCTTGTATTCGTATCACTTCACAGGCAGACACATAATAAATAAACAAATAAATTTTTTAAACAAGAAAAAATGTATAGATACAAGAAACTTTGTATGTCCAACTGTGTGTTGTGTGTGTGAGAAAAGTGAGTGTGCGCACCCACCAACATTTAACTAATGTAATTAAAGATATGATTTTGTTTAGATTAATGATATTTTAACAATGATATTTTAGCATAGCCACTTATGACATAAACGAAATATAAGCAAGATCTATGACACTACCCTATGAGATACTATTACCTAGCATGTGTCAAATGATCACACACCAATATTTTCGATCGAAAAGCTTCATAACGCATCACGAATCGAGTCAATCTATAACAAAAATCGACGAGTATTGATGTAGGTATTTCAACGCTTAAATCAATTATTCTAACTAATAACATTTTTGTAAGTAAGAGATATTATTACGCGTACTACACGAGTATTTTAAAATTACTAGTAATGTGTATGTGTCATGCACGTGGTACATAAGTTAAATTTTCGTATAGTTTTAAATTATATTTTTTCTTTTCTATTTTTATAGTCTATTCAATATTTTGTATTATTATTTTGAATTAATAAAACAAAAGAAATATATTACAAAATGAATTGTGTCAAACAAAAATTCCTCTCTACTGCTGACAAAGAAGTTCTGGTGAAATATGTGCTTAATTCTCTCCCAATATTTGTCATGTTTTGCTTTATCTTACATGTGGGTGTGGTTAGAGAAGTGAGCAGTCTTTTGCTAAATTTTGGTGGTCCAAAGGTGATAACCTACAGCAAGGGGTCCATTGGAGAGCGTGGAGCAAGATCACATTGCCTAAGGAAGATGGTGGATTGGGCTTCCAGGATATCCAACTGTTCAACAAGGCCTTGATCATCAAACAATTATGGAGGATTCTTACTCAACCAAAGCTTCTTGTTAGCAAAGTGATAAGACAAAGGTACTTCCATTCTTCCTCTCTGTTTGAATGTCAGGA